>LUCH01000864.1:155778-169940 GCA_013368495.1 Paragonimus heterotremus | reverse complement strand
CACAACCCAATTTCAGCGAGTGGTCCCTTAGAGGTTCATCCTTGTTTGGTGGGCTGTGTGTCAGTAAATTGTTTGGGGTGTCAAATATTTCGTGGTAATTTGCCTGTGACTAGTGTTCACTTTCTCTTGGTTCTCACACTTCCTTTTCACATAGACTGATATCGATTAGCCAGTTGTAGTTGCCCTGAAGTTGAACAGATATCCACTTGATAAGGAGGTGAAACGGTTAACGAAAGTAACTCATGTAGATTCGTGCAGCCTCGGTGACCGTAACCCTTTAGCCTAGTGGATAAATATTTGCAATAACATTGTGGCATTTGTATATGTCATAAGTCTGAGTTCCGCCATGCATGGTATCTGTCACTTATCCGGTGATTATTGGGATCAGCCGTTTGGGTTATTTATGTTAAGTTTAATAGCGTCTTTTAGTATGTTCAGCTCTGCTGTTGTTTGCTGCCGGGCTGACTCCGTAAGCCACTTTGTCTCCTCGAACGTAACCTCTATGATTCGCTTTTACTGCCCTAAATTAGTTTCGGGGCTGATTTTTTTATTGTGACCTTTTCCGTTTCCCCTTTTACCCTACGCTTGTTGCCGATAGACAGTTCAATGCTGTAGTTGCCGTTTGACATACACTTGAGGTGAGACTCATTCAGCTTAATTTCACTGTACAGTACTGCCATTTTGTATACCCTTCTGTATTACACCGAAGTTTTCATCAATTTAGCAAGTAGCGCCGAACTCATTTAAATCGGTGGGGTTTGTTTATCGATAAAACTCGGTCTCGTTTGCCGTGCACCCCGTCCTCTTTTCTTTTTGTAATTAAAGCTAATCGGGCACCCACGCGCTCACTCTGCTTCTGATGCTTATCAGCCGACTGTCTTGATGTTAACTACTACTTTTGGGAAGTTTATTTCTTCGAGTTCATATATAGTCGCTTGGTAAGCATAGATAGCATAATGACTTCTAAAACCACCAGATGTGCTGTTTATTATGGTCTTGACTCAACACCCTTGGCGATAATCGAACAGTCTGATATAATGTAGCCCCCCTGTGACCCAGTGCGGTGTGTGGCTACAAGAATCAGTCCAGTATACAAACTAGAAGGTTCTTAGAGTTCGGTGAACAGGCACTCAGCCAAAACTTCTCATTCCCTGCAGAAGAACCCGAACTACGTTCCATTGTGCTAAGGCATTTGAAAAGTATGCCCACTTCCTAAATGAGCGGTTATATTTCGATTTTACGCAACACGGTCTTAAATCTCGCTGGTCAGCTGTGCTATGCTTGTGAGTAATTGAACAGACGGAAACTATCGGCACATGTGCTGAAATTTATTGCAATCTTCAACATCCGTAGATCTGACAGCATGCGACAGCAGTCGGATACATGAACCTACAAAACCAGAGAGAACCTGGTATTCCGTGGCCGGTTGTTTCGATTGGGAGAGCCAGCCCTTAATCTATCTTCCTATTCTCTCCTGTGACAAACAACTGCCCCATTGGGCAATCTTTTGTTGACTTGACGTCCCTAATCGGCATATGACCTGTTCTATTGTGTGGTTTGCTAATGCTTTTTGTTGCATGCTTCTGTTACACATTTATTTTTTTCGCTTATGTGTACATTACTGGACATGCGTCGGTTTTTTCCTTTTATAGGCATTTTATTTTGCTAACATTAAACGCCGTTTCTCGAGAGGAGCTCAACGTGGTGGGTGGTCTTGTGGATTCTCGACTACGTGATCTCGCCCAGTTGCTTGAAGACAATGCGTATATTCACTCGACCCGGATTAGTCCTGTACAATCCAGGTTTGTTCTCGTTGCTATGTTTGAAACAGAGACTTTTGCTCTGCTCATCTATGCTTGGATTGTCATCTGCTGTGAACAAGTTCGTAGCACAGCTGGGACAATTTTGCTATCACTTTAACGTATGCTACATCCGTTCTGAACTAGAACCGTGAACATCGTAATTCGATGAACTTTGCCAAACTATATCTGAATTAGATCGATTGGTTAGTCTATCATAGTCTACATAATCCTCTTTCTGAGTGCTTTAGCTTCTTGGTATGGCATGTGTTACACATTACTGCAGCTCTCGTCATTCTATCGTTTATCCCCCACTTTACCGGACAGTTATTTTTGTTACCAAGTCTCCTTGGTGTCTGGTCTCTATGTTAATTTCACAGAATTACTCTGAAATACAGGTGAAACGTTCTTCTTCGAGACGTTTGACACATTATAGTTAGTCTTTCTTGAGTTTTTTTTTTTGATGACGATCAGTTTTGTCGTCGCAACCGGAATTCGAATCCACCGTGGTCACCGCCATCATCACTAAGCTACTGTGAGTCCTTCAAACGACCGGCCGTGCTGTTGGTCGCGTTACCCTCGACCAGACAAACATTTCTCTGTCTCACCAACTTAAAGGTTCCGATAATTCGCGACTAGTCGCTTCGTGATTTCATTTAACTGTTGACGACCTCCTTAAACAGCACGCTAGGTACCCCAACAACAGACGGAGTCCATGATCCAGCCTATATGGACGGTACTTTTTGAGTATTCGATTAATGCACTTCGAATGCAATTCACCCATGCTTCTCATTTGTTTTTTTTACTCAGCCACTCTTCGAATTCCTCCGGGACGCCCACCCAACTGGATTCGAATCCCCGGCGCCAGTGGCTCGTCGCCATGGATATTGAACCCGGTCCTGTGTTGCCCAGTGGTGGTCGAGGGCCCCGTCCAGTAAACATCACCGGTTGTCTGTCCACGTTCTACCAAATCCTACGCGAACGTGATGCATACACTAATTTTGGTGAAAAACTCACATATGTTTATTTGAAACGGTCAGTGCATGCATGTGTTTCGGAATGTTGGTCTGTTAGCACTTACATATGACATCTGTCTCACATTGTCGCTGTCATAAACATTATCAAGTGTGTTCGTAAATAGGTGCAGTTTGCCGCTCTTTCTCTACCTGCCTGTTTTTTGACGACCTGCTTTTTGTCGCTTGCTTGTGACTAGGATTAAACAGTCAAAACGCACATTGTGTGGCCCTCTATTAAGGTTGACGGTTGGAACTCGACTCCTGTCTAAAATGTGTGCACCTGAAGTGATCTGCTGAATTACATTTCTCTCATTACGAGTAACTATTGTACGTACCATCAGACGGTTTTCAATAAGGGATCGTAGTATTCCTATCCTACTTGGTGCTTTGCCACTTCTCGTTTTAGTGATAATCGAATCCATCTGTACTTAAACATGCTGAACCGGTTTCTGTGGCATAAGAACATGATGTGCAGTACTGACTAGAGTTCGGCCCACATTTCTAGAACTCAGTTGTCATGATGACGATTATGCGGGTCTACCGGGTATAGAAGATAACGAAAATTGGCTCATGTGTTTCGAGACATATTTCGTCACCGCCCCGGATGTGCATGAATGTCTCGGATGTTCATCACCTTTAATGGCGTCCGTCAAGGGTGTCATAATTCTTCATTTCTGTTCATTTTAGTCGTGGACAACATTCAGAAAGGTGCCCTTGAGGAATCTAGTGAGCTTGATATTGGGCTTCTTCCAGGCGCTTTGTTGACCAACATGAAGTATTCGGTTGACATGTAGACCATGCTGAACAACATGTGTGGTCACGCTAATTTATATGGTATGTGCTTCGCACCCTCGAAGTGTAAACTGCTTCAGAACTGATGCGTTCCCACTCCTACGTTATTTGTTGCAATCTGCTTGTGAACCTTTTCACATACTTGGGTAGCATTATCCCGTCAGCTTGTAATGTTGCTGACGAGATATCACTGAGAATAACAAAGGCACGAGTTGCCTTTGTCAACCTGCGTCATTTGTGGCGTCGGAAAGGCGTTCCGTTGTCACTAAAGGGTAGGCTATATAATGTTGTGTACGTTCACTTTTACTCTGCGGTCCGGAAACTTGACCTATTTGCAACGAAGCTATCAACAGACTTGTGTTTGATCATAGTTGTCTCTGCCAGTTATCTCACATCAAGTGGATGATCGCGTGTGCAATGTAGCCATTTGGCAACGCCTCAACTAATCAGGTTGCACAGCCTGCGGTTTTGAGGTCACGTGCTCTACACGCCAGTTGAGCCTTTGCTGTACCGGACGCTATACGCTGTGACCACCAACAGTTGGGTAAAGCCGCGTGGTGATCTAGTGTCAGTGTGGTCACGAAATATGAAGACCTTCACTGTAACGTGCCTGGCTGGAGTCCTCGTGATCACTCAAATCGCTGGTTGGAAACGCTATCCGAGATAGTAGTGTGCTGTAGTCACTAGCGTACCTGCATTCATACCATTCTCAGTTCTTCCGTTTAGTCTTGTTTTATTAGTTTTTATCCTGTTTGGTAAATTCTGTTACTCGTTATTCCAAGTTACTGTTAAGGTAAACGAAGGTCCAAACCACAAGTTCATGAGGAATGATTCTGTGGACATACGGGAACGCCCGCCCCGTGGCCCCGACAAACAAACTGCTCAGAGTAAGTCGGGAAGGTGAAGTTAAACACTGGGAAGAAGCCGCAGTAGCTGTGAAAGTTTGCTGTTGGGACGTAAATTCTAATAGAGCGGTGCGTTTATGATAGAATTGGGTTTCTGCCACTTCAATAACCTTCCTGATCAAGCATCGCCCGATTCCATCGGGTTCTGTAAATCACAACGATCGTTGGGAGCTTAAACACAAGCCGACTAAAGGCGAAACAACCGTGCGCACCACTAAATCGAACGGTCAAAAGAGTTAAAACAAGGTTTTTATCTGAGAATACTGGAATTCGCGGTCGCGTTGATCATCAAGTCGGTGTAAGCGAGACCACATTTGAAAAGGTTGCTTCACCAGTCACTAAACGGTCGTTCTACTTAACAAATGGTCTGAGCATCCTGGGAAACAGTTTAGCTGATCCCAGCCCTATCGTACTGAGGACGGTACTCGGATAACCGGGTTTTGTTGTATAAACGGTCCATTGTCAGAGGCAAAGGTGGTTCTGGGTCTTAAGTCGTTGATGTATAACAAGGTTTCAGATCCAGACCTTCTTTTTCCTTTTCAGTCCAAAGATGATGGAGGGGGTTGTTAGAAATGATAAACTCTTTCCAAGCGGCTTGAGAAACTAAAGAGGTACCTCACAATTGGTGCTTACTACCAGTTATTTCCGTTTTCCATTAGGAGTCCTAAGTCTATGTGATAACCGCATATATGTCAGTCTAGTCAATATCATTTCCAGACTGTTCACTGGCTTTATATTGCGTCGGGTCATCAAACCGGAGAAATTCCGGATGCGCAAGGAACATACAGGATGATCACGCGAGCAGCGGGAAAATTTGGGGTGCGCAATCAGTCGAACAATTGTTACGGACACACATTTTGAGATAGTTGGGTTACCTGCTCAGTATGTTAGCTAATCGTTTACCCGATCAAGCTTTCTTCAGTGAGATCACCAGCAGTTAGTTAAAGTCACGGAGATCCCGTGATTATTCAAGTTGCCAGTTAGAAACACAATCCGTGATGTCATCGTATCATGACTAGTGGCGTACGCGTACTCACAATGTTTCTGTTGTTTTCTATTTGGTCTTGTTTCATCCACTTTTCGTTCCTTTCGCTTCACATACTTTTTCTTGTTGGGTGTTCGTTATCATTGTGGAGGTGAACAGCAATTTGAACCGTTGTAAGGCTTGATCTGATCCGTGACTGTTTTGAATTATCGAATGTACGTATATTTTAGTCTTCGTCGTCCTCCGAGCTATCAGACGTGTCCGGGGTGTAAGTCTGGCAAGCATTTTTCTAAGCATTCAAACCGTAGCCGTCCGAGAGACAACCAAAAGGTTGGTTTTACATCGTAGCGCAGGGTTGGATGACGGGATCATTGACGGTTAGCAGTCTACTAGGGTGACCATATTGTTTCTGGGCTATTTGTAGTTTTTCACATCCTTTGTGTAGACGGCTTACGTGTCACTGTTAGAGTTAAGTAGATTTGCGTTATTCACAACATTCACGGAACAGTACGACTGACAACAGACCAATCACAAGCAATCGCACTCCTATGGCGACAACTGGACATCGGTTAATAGCCTTTCTTGTACGCTGGTCCATCGGCGACATGGGAAGTAGTTGACTGAGTGTGCGAATATGCCACCTGGTGGCTTTCCATAATTTGTCCAACCAAACCACTTTAGAAATCAATCATTGGATCCACATCATCTAACTGTTTTGTTTCGGTAACATTTCTGAGGACTCTGTCGTGAAGACTTGGGTTAACCCCCAGTTGCACTTAGCTCTTACTTTCATGTCCCATGCGGATTCCCCTGAACCGTGCAGCGCCTTCGTTATGTGTACGAGTTATTACTGTCCTAATGAAATTATACTTGTGTAATTTCCTTCATAACGCAACAAACGTAACTTTTCGCACGCACTTTTCAACTGAAAATTGGGGTTCAGAAAATGAAGTGGAATACAAAGTCTAGCGAAATATTGTCATTATTAAACACTTTTAGATACAACAATTGTGCTTGTCTCTGCATTTTCTGATAACACAATGCTGTCACCACATTTCAACTCCTGTTTGGTTGACTCTTGCATGCACTTCAGCCGTCATTCTACTCGAGAAAGCATGCCAACAAGAACACTCGCAACTACGGAATCGTGCCCCTATTTCTGTAGGTACTCTACTCGGTACATTCCCACGCCGCGCACGCTCTCAATTCTATCTCTAGCGAGAGTGTTACGCGCTAACTGTGGAAGTCTTCCGTTTGTGTAATCAGACTAGCTAAGCATATTGCTCAAAACATAGCTTGTGGCACCGATTTTTCCTCTTGGGATCCGAGTGATTATTCAATGTCGACTCCAGCCAGGTCAGAAAAGTTGTTTTAGCATATCAGCCGCGTTTCGTAGTTTAGTAAACCTCATGTTGACAATGTTGACTTTGTTTCGTAGGCTGCTGGGAAATATTTTGTGTGCTCCCTACATTGGTTCTTCCGCGCATGCGATTGCAAAACAGGCCGAAGTCAGTTGGCTGATCAGAAATGGTCGAATGCCTTAACCTACCTTTTTTATCATCACTAGAAATAACGAATCATCGTGTGACCATATATGACTAATTTTTCGTAGCAGTATTTCTAATTACAATTGGACGAGAGATTGATCATCGTCAAGAAATCCTGGGGAGCTTTAGCACAATATAAATAAAGCGAACTGATAACTGTTCGCTCGGCGCGTACAGATTAATGCTGCCGCAGCATTTAAAAATGTAAAAGGACTGACCAAAATGTTTTGCTTACTGGTTTGTTGATGCGCTCATGGTGCGATGAACTTTGTGTGAAGACGCTAATTTTTTAGCCAGGTTATGTCACTTTTGTGGCTGAGTACTTCACAATAGTGAGCTGTGGTTAGTTATAGAAACATGACAGAATTTCAGGCTGATGTTATTTATGTGATCTGGTATGCTGATACAACGTTGGTCGAACCGTACGATTTCCTTGGAAACTGCCTAACAGACGAAAGCAGTGATGAATGAACACAAGTATATTCATTCAGGATGAACAAGTGCTTTGAGCCATAAGCTCAGGATGAATCATACGCAACAATAATATATTTTTCACCGTCAACATTTGGACATGTATTCGATGTACTCAGTGTATCGAAGATAGTACTTATCTTCACCTTCCCTCTCTCTGTTACCTCTTGCTCCTGAACTGACTCGCAGTGTCGTTGTGGCCTCTATCCACAACTTTCTAGTACTCTTAATAGCTTCTCTAATAAATTAGTTGAGCGTACTTCTTACATTAACTGTAAGATGACGTTTTGGGCAGACAACAATTCAAGTGAACCCAGATAGTATCATATTCGGAATTCTCAACACGGTACCAGTGGGTCACGTGACGCTGCTGATAACCGTTCACCGTATGGCCTAGTCAGGCATGTGTTTAGGTTGATCGGGATCGTATCAAAGTAGCGCGGTGTATGAGATCTTTGAAACGCATGCACTTGAGCAGATTACTACCGGTGTTGATGCGTCTGGTGCGCTTTGCCTCTAATGAAATGAATAGCTTAACCGTTTATGTTGTCTGCAAGTATACCGATGCCCATCTGTCTATTCGGCTGTTAGGTGTTAATTGTGCGAGCATGCTTAAACATCTTGTGGAATCAGTATCTTTCTGACTTACGCCAACAGACTTCTACTGTTCTGACAGCTATCTAATCGGGCCTAAATTACTCTACCTTTCAGTTCAGTACAGCTGGATCGCTAAAGGAGTTTCAATTAGGAGAAGATTAGTCTTACCTCATAAATTTAAGCCCTACTTCTCTTTCCCATTTCATGAAATCGCTGTTCAACGGTCTGCTTTAATTGCACCCGGAAAACTTAATTCGTCGACCGTCAGAATCTTCAAACCAAGACAGAATAACACGCATGTGCGACCTGATTTTATTTGGTCTTCATCCTTGTGTTGACATAATGTGAGCCAATGAAATTGTAAAGTGAACAGAGTTTGAGAATTGCGAATTAGGTTAGTTGGAAGATAAAAAAAATGATTAGCATACAAACCTCAAAGAAGGCTGAGGCTAGTGAGCGACGAATTGCTGACAAGTCTAACAGTAAAATAAACATCGGTGGTTGCCATTTTTTTTAAAAAAAATAAATGGTCTGTTGAAACCATTATTTTGTCTACTAAGTGTATAGTGACAATACAGCATTTGTACTTCAAATTCGCTGTTTTCCTTCTTTTATTGTCACCGCTGGAACCCTCGCGACTCACAGAGTCGATGGCTTGAAACTTTAGGTGAGATGGCGGCTAACCGAGCTCAGTGGCGTGAATGTTGTCGTTGTTTGTCCGAGTTGTCTGTGAAGTGAGTGCACTTAATAACGCGGGGCAGCGAAAGCCGTGAGAAACTGTCTTGTTGATGACGCCTTACTTTCACTTACAGCTTGGTTGTTTGTTTGCAAGGTGTAGGCGCCTTGATGTTGTATGTTTGAATGTAGACGTAGCTATTTTTAGTGACTAGGTCCCCTCCCCTTTCGATGTCTTTTCTTCTCTTTCTATACAGGGTTTGCTTTTTATTCTTCTTCATGGTTGTGTGGCAGTTAAGCATCACTGTGAACCACTGATGCATTTCTGTCTATGATGATGAATAATATCACCGTGTTACTTATTCAACCATGATATTCATAAAGTGGTTAATTGTTTGCTCCATTCTGCTCAACTCTTGATACTGTATTACGAACGTCTATTTCTTGTTTCTTTCAGCCCACAGACTATGCATTTTCGTTTGTACTAGAAAACGGTTTTGCTCTTCTGGCATCTGACGGTCTTCGGTCGAACTACGCACAACTTCATGCATCCCCCTTGCAAGCGTCATCCTCTCCTAACCAGTTTACAAGATATTTCCGCCATTATTTTCCTAGTGTCATTCGAATTAATTTCCGTGAATTTGTCAATAACTTTACACACGGTGATTGACTAACATTACTAATGCGACATATTTTTCTACATTGTTTCCACAGATTTATAGTTCTATAATCACCTTTAAAGTACACAATCAATTCTGATTGCACACCTTACATTTTTGTAGACTTACTACCCATGTCCGACTGTTAATGTTTCATCGTGTAGTCATTCCGATCTTTATCTCACCTAATTCTGACAACAGTGCCAGGGAGTTCGTTCGGGAACGGTCATAATATCCCAATAACTAATCAGAAATGTCTATCTATGGCGTGCCTGGTGGTAAACAGCATGCCAATAGAGTTCGCGTTAGCCATTCTGTCTATAAGTTGGTCACCAGTGACTGACGTTTGAAAGAATATGATGTGCAGTTATGATGGAATTATTCTGCATATTTCAGTGTTTCCTCATCCAAACCGAACAAATTATACTGTGCAAAACTTCGATCTCACCATTTCAGTCTAATTAGTCGTTATGCAAGCATGATTGAACCGTACAGTGTGCTGGTGACTGTCGGAACACAACCGGATCATTTCAGTGAATTCAGAGAGACTTTATTACACTTAGATAAATGTTTAGCTTTGTATCCTCAATGTAGGTGAAGGCACCTCGCATCATCTCCCAAGGAACACTTATACTACGTATCTCATTGTGAATAAAACCGGACGCAAGCCTGGCACTACTACGATACACTGATCGGGGGTTGACGATTTTTCTCATATTGTCGTGAAATATTGTGTTAGTGTTCCGCTCTACTCTGACCTGTTCCTTTTTTCTTCTTTGCTACATTCAGATGTCGCATTTGTTCAGCGTAACCGTCGTATACGATAGTGGCCAATATTATCTGACGGTCCGTTTCCTTCAACTTACCATACAACCAGGCACTATTATTTAGAGCTAATCGGATGTTACATAGAGTATAGCTTACAACAAACGTCTTAGTTGTCTGGTCTGCTTTGGTCATACGCTTGCATTTATTCCTAAGACGAGTGCATTAAACGATTAAATGTGAGGTATGGTATGTTAATCGTATTGTTGGATCCATTCATTGTAACTACGACCTTATGTGTCTGAAGCTGGAAAACATGAAGCGTGAGAGCCCACGTATGTGTATGACGTGTATGTGACGATCTATATCTAGTTGTAAGGCAACGGTTGTATTTTTCAACATAGTATGCATTAGTTGCTTTACGTTTTTCTGAATGGTCGTCCGACTGTTCACTTTTCCAGACAAAAGTTATTTATCCCGCTTGTTTCGTCAGTCTTCCGCACATTACTTCAACTCATCGTCGGGAGAAAATAGGCCTAACTTTCAAACAGCACTTCAAATTTGGTAACAGATATGATAGAAAATAAGCCAAATGGCGAAGTTTAAATTCACTAATGACTGATTACGATGTTCGAGTCCTGTGAGCATGAACACTATTGAAGGCTCAAAACATTGGCGTTCAACTTTTCTGCTCATACTTCCCTTAGTAAGCCGAGCAGCTGCCTGAGCAAATCAGCTCAGCGGACACATTTGTTACCCTTTGTGGCCTACAATCAATTAACACTCCATCCTCATCATCGTAAAGAAGGAATGCACACGGTCTTTCCGGCGTTTGACTCAACTTCGAACAGCACACTTCGTTTTTGGAGATACTCACACTACTGATAACTTGATGATTATAAGATCACGGACTGGAACAATCTTACCATCTCTGCCTCCAACGCAGGCACATATCTAAGTCAATCAGTGTAATTTTCTATTTCAAAGAATTACAACTGTTATCGAAAGCTGTGTACGTGGTACTGGTGTGCAGTTCATTTTGCCCTCGGGTTCAGAAACAGAGTTCTTCTCACATCGAGTGCTACTGGCAGTTCGACGGAACCCGACGATTATCAGGCGAGGTTATTGCCACTTATTATTTGCATTTTGTCTGCTATGCTACAGATAGTCGGTAGGTGTCGTTATGTCAGTTGTTTAACTCGTGTTTGACCAGTTTGCTGACTGGGAATGTTGTACTCATTATTTCGATTACGACGAAATCTCCAACTTTGGTGTCTCTGCTTGTACTTTTTTGGTATCGTCTGATTT
Organism: Paragonimus heterotremus; assembly: GCA_013368495.1. NCBI lineage: Eukaryota > Metazoa > Platyhelminthes > Trematoda > Plagiorchiida > Troglotrematidae > Paragonimus > Paragonimus heterotremus. The sequence continues at coordinate 158,421 of LUCH01000864.1, read as the reverse complement.
TCTGTTAATGAGTCCGTCTCAGAACACAGCAGCTTGGTGAAGTGTGTAGTCCATTACGATCCAAAGATGCGGCAATCATCTATAATCTGAAACCCAATCACTTTTTCGTTTGTCTGAATGTCTATATGTAAGTCGCATTCTCAAAGTAACGCGTATAAAGAGGAAACGAAAAATCTGGATCGCTGAAAGAAATACTCAGCATAGAGTGTACTTAGATTGTTCTACAATATTAAACAGAATACATTATAAACTACACTTTGAATGTAACATTGATTGTGAACAGGCGGGCCACTTTTTCCTCTGACGACGTAGATTGTCCACCCTTCTCGCTTTCATGACATGATCATCAATATATACACGGGAGTTTGAGGACTTCAGCAATCCATTGTCTTGATTTGTCCGTTCAAACAACACTGACAACTTATCACTTCTGTTCAGCATTCGATATAATAGACGTCTATACCCCGACGCTACACTAATTGTTTGTGGTCAACTCTACAGTATCGTGTGTATCTTGCGATAGATCGTTTATCTGTTCCACATCCCAGCACGGGAGCGTGGTCCATTAATGAGCGATTTGTGTAGGCAGATACACCCTTGTGAACAGCTGCTGTTGAACCGGTTGGCTGTGTGAAACGAATTGAGCAGCACTAGCAGTCGCTCTTTGTAATTTTCCAGTGGGGAATGTTTTTCTGAGTTATTGAAAGCCTAATGTTGATAACCTCATGCAGTCAATGGTCGTTTCACTTTGTTCAAGCTAAGCCATACAACCATTAGTGGGTCACATTTGTAGTGTCAAATCCGCCTCAAATGTTACACTTTAGATCATAGTACGTATATCCATAACTAATTTTCCGTTTGATGTTTTAATTTTGTACCAGTTTGACGGCGCTGTCCGCTTACGGATCACCAATGTCCGTTCTGCTTAGCATGTTACCGTATCTTGAAAGTTGGCCAAATGTTAATGCACACCATTATTGTGTCAGCGTCCCACGGGGACTAAATCTGGTCTGTTAATAGCTTCCTAAGTTTTACAGCTGTGGTGCTTTTTTAAGATTTCCGATTTCTTTAATTTATGCTCGGCTACTTTAAGTCTGTAGCGGATCAAACCAATGGACCTGAGTTTACGTGACTTTTGGCACCGTGCATCCAAGACTGCTTTCTAAAAAATCTCTAGGGCACAATCAGTCGTTAACGAATGACGACTCGCATGTTCACTGTTTAATATGTGTGCCTTCGTGCTAATAGTGTCTTTCGAACGAAGTTCATTCGATGTTCGTCATATTCGTGTTGATATCACGTCGTTAAACTGCACGTAAACCATGCTTACTCGATTCTAGTGAATACACTGTTCAGAATACGGAGACGAAATTTGACACACTGTAAATTAGTCCATTGCTAAGTGTGATTTCAGTCCACTGACAGTTTGAATGAAGGATGCTTACATTCTCGATCCACGAACGTTCACCTGTTCTCAGTCTTCACCGGATCCCGTTATGATTGACACGTTTGGTCGTTTTGTAAATCAATAATTTGTTTCACAAAACTTGAAAGTGATGCAACCAGCATGACGGACCGATTGATTACAACAAGTGCTCCGATGAAATGTTTCTGTGGCACTCACATAGGTTATCTGTGTAACACATGTAATCCTTTCAGCAACCAGTGAACAACGCGATACTTATTCGAACGGTCAAGTGGCTAATATTACTTTTTCGAAGTCATACTTACAGAATACTATCATGTCACCTATTGATTTTTCATGCTTTTTGTTGTGAGGTTCTTTTGTTAGTTTAATTGATCTATTGCACACAGGTTGCCAGTTACGGCCGTTTAACGAAGCCTTTTTGTTGAAGACTGCACCACTGATCTAAAGACACTTGGTTTGCTTATATCGGCTGCTGTGTGAAGCGTTATTTGAATCAGACTAACTAAACGCGTATCGAAAACATGAAATTTCGTCCTGCCTGCACCTCACTGGTCCGGTTGTGTATTGCCTCATTTTTACGTCAACTGTCTACTTTTCCAGCTTCGTCTTTTTATATGAGGTCAGTCCCCGTAGCCTCTCGACACGAATTTCCGTATGATATTCACCCTCAGTGGATGTGATGAGTCGATTGACTCGTTGCATCCATCGGCAGCTGCAAACATGCGTAATGCCAATCGAAATATTAGAGTGACCAGATGTCGGTGTGCTTCTGTCAGGCAAAACAAGGCACAATCCCTACCGCTTTGTTGCTTTCATAAACAACAGTAGTGTGGTGACTATCACGCTGTTCTGACACCACAGTTGTGGAACTCAAACAGCAAGTTGGAACTAGTAAGTACGGTATTCTTCTCTGTTCCCCTTACTGTTATAACTGGACCCACGAGCGTGTGAACGGAAACGGAATAACGGTCAATGAAACAGTGGAGTATACGCGGTCAGTTAGTCTCTTTCCATTCAACCCATCCACCTGAGTCTACTGCATGAACCTAGGAAAAAGAGTGGCCTCCAAACGGAACTTCTTTACATCGCTCAGCTTGAAGACAACGTGGTCACAAACCCGTTCGTATTTATAGGGTTTGCAACTGGCAATAAACCAAAAAGAATGGACCAGAAAAAGTCCAGAAATTATCGAGTAGGCATGTAGACGGGATGAC
>LUCH01000864.1:142235-154958 GCA_013368495.1 Paragonimus heterotremus | reverse complement strand
TTACATGCGCGAAGTGACCTGTGGAAGCTTACGGGCAAAATTTCTAAGGTATTCAGTCATCATTCGATCATGCGATCGAAAATAATGATAATAGATATCTTAAATTGAACATCACACACGATTGATCGCAGCTGTCGCATCCCCATAAACTTTCCAGTCGGCCCATTTCGAACAGAGGAAGCACTAGACCCAAGTTTCGCTCTCATTAGAGCTCGTCAGTAGTGCATATCCTTGCCACTACCGGGACTCGAACCACGGACACGTTGTTCATGAGGCAACCGTGTTTACCACTGAGCCATTGACCTCACGTTAGGCACGATCGAAATGTGAACACTCAACTACTTTCGCTTGCGAGTAATGATCAGGTTGCCGATCATCTCGATAGGAGACACAGTTACTGTCTGTCAATTCCAACCGATAACCCCGCGATTAGGACTTCCTAGGCAGGTCGAAATCTCTGATTTCATTAAACCTGCTAAGCGATAATAGATATCGAAGTAGATGTAAGGTGGGAACAAAGAATAAGGATAACGAAATAAGAATAGGAAGAACATTCAATCTATGTGACGTATTGTCAGCGTAATTACAGGTTCACTACCATTTGTTTCTGAACGCATGATGGTGGTCTCATACGGTTTATAGCAAGCACTTCGGAAGAAGCTAAAGCGTGTACGTACATTGACAGGTAACATAGAAAGCTTTACCGGGATTAATTCGATTGCCAGATTTCTGTAGTTGTTTTGTAATTGCACTCTGCAGTTCCACTGTTGGCACTCAGAAGCCATTTGGGGAAGTGCTCCGAGATCCGTTTGTGCAGTGCTGTCACTTTTGCGACAAACGTATTACAAACCGTAGGTACAAGTAAATTCATAAATAATGTTTGATTTGGCGAGCGTGGGCATCGGTTCCTTTCTCGAGGCTGATGGAATGCGACTTGTTCGGTGCAGCACAATAAGCTTGGCTGATGTATATGTGCGATTTAGTGCTGCTTTCATTCTTTGCCCAATGAACAGTGGTACGTCCTACTCTTTGTAAGGTTGATGTATGAACACAGGTTTTCGCTGTACTGTTTTGAGGACTGGTTGGAAGTTGAACGGCTAAGAATGTTTGTGGATAAAACGAATCGGATATCCATTGTGGATTAGAATCAGTTGAATAAAATCACGCTCATGGGGAGTATGCTCACGTTAACACATTTTACGAATTCGATGACGTCGTGCTCGTGGAGCCCCCCTTTGTATTGCGGCGATTGGTCAGTCCATGTCTCCTTTCAGAAAATGCCTGGTTTTATAAAACAGATTCTTATGTTAAATGGAAATCCAATTCGTTTTATCCATAAGCATTCTAAGCCGTTCGACTTCCGACCGGTCCCGAAAACAGTACCACGGAAGCCTGTGTTCATACTTCAACCCTACAAAGAGTACGATATAGCACTGGTCACTGTTCTGCCTGACTGGGCAACAAATCCTGAGTACGTCCACATTTGAGTAAAGACCGAAGAGCACAATTATTACGAATTCTTCAAGAAAGGACCAGTGATTGCATTGTAAGGCGGCTTAAGCTTATGTGATGGGCTGTCGGTCGGCTGCACCATTAACGTCGTGAAATATCTGGACAGTGGTGAAGGTAAATGTTTCTGCAATAAGTCCTTCTGGACCATCGTTATCATCACCAAAAGCAGCTGCGCATCATAGTTTACGCTAATGTTTGTTTTTCTGGTTCAATATAGGGGGAAATATTTAGGCTTTCTGCGCAAAATCACTGCATTAACTAAGTTGACTTCTGGATTGAGAAACCAAACAAAACCTTAAGTATGCGACGTGCCAGTAAACGCTGAATAAAATAAGACAGCAGGCCACCACGACTCAGGTTTCCTAAAAAACGGTGCGTGGTTTGCTAAACGATGTGAATCATTAGTTGATGCGAACGAAAAATACACAATCGACTTGACATAATCGCACCTGACGCATCCGCCGACTCTGTGTTGGTGGTTTCACTCTATGTTGATAGCATACTAACCCAAGACGCTCAGTACATTCGTCGCAGTGCTATATAATAGAGTCGCCACGATCTGTGACGCCCATCGTTCCCTTCTGAGCTGAACGCTTGAATTCACGGCCGCATTTCTGCCCCTCAATACAGTTCCGGACGCTTATCCGGATTTCACTCCTCCAAGCGATCTGATACAAGACTGCGTCCATCAGTCATCTCGAGCCTAAATTACACGGTGAAATACATGAATAAGGCAGATATTACACCGTTTGTCCGCTGGGTTTCACTCGCTTGTTTTCAGTCGCTTATACATCAGCTACTTTGAGACTCATCTTTCAATCATTTAACAGATGTCTGCTAGTCAACGAAGTTGACTGAGCACTAACATGTCTTCGACCTCACCCATGTTTGCCCGGCTTTCGGGATCGTGTCCAAACACCCTAGAAGCATCTTAGACATTGCAAATGAAATCGGCCCAACTACCACAGTTTGTTGGTATAATGTCCAAAACTCAGTTTCTTAAAAACAGCGTGTAAAGTGTCTTGGCTCCATGAACAAACAGTTTTGTTTTCAACTCTGGGCTGCGATTTTTCTGGCTGCGTAAGCCTCCGAAAGTAGCGTTAGCTTTGATGTCGCAACTCGTCATCGACGGATAGATCCGTCGATAGATTGCTATCCAACTAGCAAACTTCTGAGCAACCATGCACAATGTTGTTGTATCAAATCCGCCCGGAGAAGGGCGAACGAGAAAAGTTCCTTACCGGTGTTCATATACAAACCTAAATTGACTGCCGCGACCGTGATTACCCCCATCCAGTGGGTGCTGTTCTTACCAGTGTACAGGTAACGCACTGTCCTGCCAATAATAACATCCGAATGTGCTTGTCACAGAGCTGGATTTAGTCGCCGAAAAGTTGAGTATTTTGCACACGGTGTTCACTTTGAACAGATAGCAAAACGTGCCCACCACCTTCTGCACTTTTTCACAGTTCACAGAATCAAACACATCAGTGAAATCCACAAATAGTGTGTACGGCAACAGATTAATTTCACGACATAGGTCCCTTATCTTTCAACCGACAACCACCATTTCAGTCATACAGAAATTCGCCAGGAATCTGCACTGAAACTTGGAAACACACATCCCAAACCTCTGCTTTAATTCGACTGAACAATTATTGTTAGAACTTTTTCACCACAGCTCAATAAACTCATATCTTGCTGTCTTTCTCTTCAGACAGAGATCAGTTAAAGCATTTTGAACTGTTGTAGGACTGCTTCCTATTGTCGGTTGACCTGAACCAGCCACAATAGAACACGTCCAGAAACTGGTCCAGCATGCTTCAAAAGATCTGCGTGGAACCCATCTGTTCTCACGGTATTTTCTTTTTGCAGTTTTCCAGTAGTCACCTGTATACCTGTCATGCGTTAGGCGATAGCAACTGACTAGTTCATTGCTTATGACGACGGTTTATTTATTGTTACTCAGTCAATGGCAACCATAATTTTTGCTGTTTATCAAAGTGTTCACGCCAGATTTTCATGATATCCTCCTGTCGTATATATGAAAAGTCAGCCCCTGTTCACCAGCGCTTTAGTAGAGTGAACAGATGGATCAGAATTAGTCGTAAGCGAAACATAGAATTTCTTGTATTGTTGATGGTCAGCATGGCCTTGTGTCAGTTCAGCCTGCTTACTCCATCGGTCCTTAATCCTGAAAAGCTGTTCAGCGAGCTTTTGGTAGGTAGCTTGAAATGTGGATCTGCGATTTTTGGTGCTTGGGCACATTGTCGAAATAGGAAACGCTTTATTCCTCTCTGTTAAGACTCGAAAAACCACATTGTTTTCGTGGAACCAAACCACATTCCTAACACTTGAAAACGACCGTTTCAATAGCTACTGTTGCCATCTGTTGCTCAGGGTGTCGCCACATACCGTCAGCATGGACCGTGTTTGTCACTGAGTTATGTAGTGGCTCAACGTGTAGTCTTGGTCACTTACCGGTTTATCTGCAATAAACGAGCTTTCTAACGTGAATAAACAACGTGGTTTTGACCAGCTGGCGGTCCATGCTGTATTCAGCCCCATGCATCACTCGTGTGTCACGTACTTTGCGCATGTCACACCATCGTACGGTCACGTAGTCAAGCAAACAGTGTTGACGGTTTGGTGGGTGGGTCTAGGACATGGTATTGGTCGCATCCATCTGGAACCGGATGTTTGTGATAACTAACACAATTAGAGTAAACCGTCCTCGTTCTCAATGTCTACACTAATGTTGTGAGGATCAAGTACACCCGTCCATGCTGCTGAGTCACACCCAACCCACACGTTGAAGACGTTCGGTGCTCATCGGAGTCGGGTGGATTGTGGCAAAGAGATGACCGCAAAACTGTTTTTCTCTATCATCGGTGTGGTAAGTGGATGGACCGAAACTGTTGAGAAAAGTAGCACATGGATATGATCCGGGGGCGATGCTGCATGATTCGCTTATCACTGAAGAAGGGATGCAATCAACAACTGCGAAACAGACATTGTGCTCTCGAGCACCTTCTTCCGGGTAGCCGATCCAGTTTATGTGACCACTGCCCGTTTGTTGGAGCTCACATTTTTTCTCCAACCATTATCTCACTCAAGGCTGCGACTTTAATGCCGTAGCTGCACAATTTCATCTCGGTCAGTACGTTTTAAGAGTCCCGCCGTTGCATCAATTCAAAAGTGTGCACACACTTTACTTCCCAACAGGTAGCATCTTGTGTCCGCGAGCAGATTGACATGTGGTAAATCAGCTGGGGTCTCTGACTCAATGGTCTGACATGTGGGACTAAAAGAACTAGGATTTTCTTGGAGGACTGCACACAGAAAAACCGAGTTAAAAGCCTAACTTACGAAGTAAATGGATATAGGGGTTTCTCGGTGAATCCTACCAGTAGCTGATGACTCAAAAGTCTGACTCATTTGGCTGAAACAAAGTGATCTCGATTACTGTTGCGTGCAGATCTACTAAAAGCCACATGAAGCGTCCTAACAACAGCGTGAGTTTTTCGATCTCATAGGATGATAAGCCGGTGGTTACTTTCAACCACTGTGCGACCGCAATACGAAAACCTTTTCTAATTCCCTTATTTCAGTTGCGGAGGATGACAGTGCTGGAACTGCGGATATAGTCCTGTTGTGTACTCATGAGCTCGTTTCTACTTAATTTTGTACTCCTTTACAATCAGTAATGTGGCATGCAACCGTATTAACATGACGGCTATTTGTGTGGCTGTTTCTTTTTCGCTTATTTAAAAATTACTTAATGACTGACGTTCTTGTCAGATTAACACAGCTCACAAGTCTGACCATCGCGCTCGTCACACACTTTTCTTCCTAATTACTGCCTCAATGAAACGCGCTATTTAATAGTTCTCATCTGACTCGTTCAATAACTGTTCCCACCATGAACCCTGAATTTATTTAGTCGCCAACTTAACTCAAGATTCTTCACGTTTACGTTGGCTTATAGGTGACCTAATTTGCTTACCGAATTCGATCACAGTTGACTGTCTTCATCACAGGATATAACTGGTAATGTGACTTCTAAAGCGCCGTCTACTGCCTTGCAAACTGACAATGTTCTAATTACCTTCATTCGACAAATGTAATAATGCCGCATTATCAATATGGCACCGTACGCCTTCGTTCACCCGTCGTGCATGTGATCAGTTACACGTGATAATCAATTATCATAGTGGTTGAACTTGAGTTTGATCTACAGAAAGTGAGCCGAGACAAGGTCGGAATGAACGTCAAACCAAGTGTATCAAAAGCAAAACGAAAAATGGTCATTAACAAAACGAAATTACTGGTTTCCCGCTTAACTGATTACCAAATGCTCAAAGGAAGGTCTGCTCAAGTGAGTGAACTGGAGATCTCGAACATTTGCCTTTTGTTGAATGAAATCTTCATGGAAGAACCTTCATGTCTGTCCCTCAAATTGAACGATCAGTTATGTATTGTCGGCGATATTTACGGTCATTATACGCATTTACTGCAGATTTTGAACGGATTGGGTCATCCGCCAGAAAGAAGTTATTTGTTTCTTGGAAATTACGTCAACCGTGGTGATAAATCGATAGAAACCATTACACTTTTGTTTGCGTACAAATTGCTCTATCCATGTAGTATTTACCTGTTACGTGGCAATCATGAATGTGAACAGCTCGGTCGCGAATATGGATTATATGCGGAATGCAGTCGACGCTTTTCGCCCAGGTTATGGTCTATATTGATGGATACGTTCAACTACTTACCAGCGGCAGCCGTAATCGAAAATATTATATTCTGCTCACATAGTGGAATTTCACCTAGCATTATCTACTCAGGCTATACAGGTGCCAAAGCATTACAAGATTATATTTCTGTATGGACTCCTAGACCGACAGTGATTGAAACCAGCCTACTGTTAACCCATCTGACCTGGTCTGAACCGGATAGTCAAGTGAGTCAGTGGGAGCGCAATCCTGCGGGTTTAGGCTATTTATTCGGATCGGCAGCGATTGATCAGTTTTGCAATCAGTTCGGTATATACCACATTATCAGATCCAACGAACTGATCCCAAATGGATTCCAGTTTTTTTCCGGCTCAACCAAATTGGTTACCATTTTCAGTGCACCGGACTATTTGGGTATTTATCGGAATTTAGGTGCAGTAATGCAGTTGGTTCGCACTGAGAATTCAGAGGCAGTTAGCTGTCGGATCAAGCAGTTGAAACCAACTGTTTCCATCCGCGGCCAGATTGCAAACCGCGCAACGTTGGTCACTGAAGGTAACAAATCTTTACAACGAGCGAATTCAACATTTACAGCTTACGAGGATGTGTTGGACTGAAATGTTCTTTGGACCAGTGAGGTATACTACTTTTTTCAAAGCCCCTTGAAACTATTCGTCAAAATTTGTCATCCGGACTAATTATACCATGCTCGACATGGCATATTTGGGTTCTGACCTGGAACTAAGGCACAGTGAGGGATGTATTAATCTAACCATGAAGTAAGCTTCATCCGCTCAATTGATTATCTGAACAGAGTTGTTTGAGAGTCACGGTTAAATCAGCGTCATGCCAGTTGGCACAATAATTGCGAATGTGGTTTACGATAACCAACAGTGAATAAGTTGCCGAGGAGTCGACGCTTGAGCATTGTGAATAAACTATCCCAACATACCCTACTGGTTCGCAGTTAGCATTCCGCTGTGTAGTGTAATTTTGGAGATCTCTATTAACAGTAGTTCTTCTAGAGATTCCATTGACGAGGTTGGTCATAAGTGGTGTTTTCTCTACCGATCTATCATGAGAGTGAGAAAAACTCAACCTATATATCGACTGTGCACAAGACCTTGGTTGCAAGCAAATATTACGCAAAAAATGTTTTGTTTCAACCATTGCATACCACTCTTTGAATAGCGTGCGGTCGGTAACACGTATTTCTCATGTTTTCAAGATATTCATACTATGGTTGCTGACAAATAGGCGCTATTTTTCATTCTGCCTTACTGCCTCTGATGCAGCAGCAGGCTGATTAATGAATGTGTTGGCATCTATCCCATCGTCGTCGTTCGAACGACCGACAATTTGTTCAACAAGACTCACGGATCGTACGAAAGTACCGTGAGAGCAGATGGGTTCCACGCAGATCTTTTGAAGCATGCTGGACCAGTTTCTGGACGTGTTCTATTGTGGCTGGTTCAGGTCAACCGACAATAGGAAGCAGTCCTACAACAGTTCAAAATGCTTTAACTGATCTCTGTCTGAAGAGAAAGACAGCAAGATATGAGTTTATTGAGCTGTGGTGAAAAAGTTCTAACAATAATTGTTCAGTCGAATTAAAGCAGAGGTTTGGGATGTGTGTTTCCAAGTTTCAGTGCAGATTCCTGGCGAATTTCTGTATGACTGAAATGGTGGTTGTCGGTTGAAAGATAAGGGACCTATGTCGTGAAATTAATCTGTTGCCGTACACACTATTTGTGGATTTCACTGATGTGTTTGATTCTGTGAACTGTGAAAAAGTGCAGAAGGTGGTGGGCACGTTTTGCTATCTGTTCAAAGTGAACACCGTGTGCAAAATACTCAACTTTTCGGCGACTAAATCCAGCTCTGTGACAAGCACATTCGGATGTTATTATTGGCAGGACAGTGCGTTACCTGTACACTGGTAAGAACAGCACCCACTGGATGGGGGTAATCACGGTCGCGGCAGTCAATTTAGGTTTGTATATGAACACCGGTAAGGAACTTTTCTCGTTCGCCCTTCTCCGGGCGGATTTGATACAACAACATTGTGCATGGTTGCTCAGAAGTTTGCTAGTTGGATAGCAATCTATCGACGGATCTATCCGTCGATGACGAGTTGCGACATCAAAGCTAACGCTACTTTCGGAGGCTTACGCAGCCAGAAAAATCGCAGCCCAGAGTTGAAAACAAAACTGTTTGTTCATGGAGCCAAGACACTTTACACGCTGTTTTTAAGAAACTGAGTTTTGGACATTATACCAACAAACTGTGGTAGTTGGGCCGATTTCATTTGCAATGTCTAAGATGCTTCTAGGGTGTTTGGACACGATCCCGAAAGCCGGGCAAACATGGGTGAGGTCGAAGACATGTTAGTGCTCAGTCAACTTCGTTGACTAGCAGACATCTGTTAAATGATTGAAAGATGAGTCTCAAAGTAGCTGATGTATAAGCGACTGAAAACAAGCGAATGAAACCCAGCGGACAAACGGTGTAATATCTGCCTTATTCATGTATTTCACCGTGTAATTTAGGCTCGAGATGACTGATGGACGCAGTCTTGTATCAGATCGCTTGGAGGAGTGAAATCCGGATAAGCGTCCGGAACTGTATTGAGGGGCAGAAATGCGGCCGTGAATTCAAGCGTTCAGCTCAGAAGGGAACGATGGGCGTCACAGATCGTGGCGACTCTATTATATAGCACTGCGACGAATGTACTGAGCGTCTTGGGTTAGTATGCTATCAACATAGAGTGAAACCACCAACACAGAGTCGGCGGATGCGTCAGGTGCGATTATGTCAAGTCGATTGTGTATTTTTCGTTCGCATCAACTAATGATTCACATCGTTTAGCAAACCACGCACCGTTTTTTAGGAAACCTGAGTCGTGGTGGCCTGCTGTCTTATTTTATTCAGCGTTTACTGGCACACTGCAGTAAGGTGAAAGTTGGATTGGGTTAGAGTTTACGAACGTACTCGCGGATATTAACAAAAGGGTGTTTTCAAAAAAAAATCGAATTGTTTATATAATTAGACAGAAGTGAACTTTTGTAAGCTCATTGGTACCTTATAAACATCATAAAATTTTCTTCTGATGTAAGCCGATATGTAGCGTTATACGCAGTTTCCTATATTCAGCAAAGGGTTGTTCATACGTAAACTGGTCACCAGTGATTTGATCTTAACTTTCGTACTGACTTTTCGGTGACCTATAGATCAGTCCTATTTGGAAGTAGCACTGATCTCAACTTCGCCTTTGCTGGGGTCCGCTAGCAGTACATATCCTTGCGTCTGTCAGAGGTTGAATTCCGGTCCATGTTCTTATGAGAACACAGTGTTATTCTAAGTATAGGTGTGATCAAATTATTTTATCCAAACACTCGTCTACGTTTGCTACAGTGCAGTGTTCAGACTTCCCGATCACTTCAATGGATGCCATAATGAATTTCGTTTCGACTGCTGTCGATTAGAACCATTCAGTCAGGTTGGAACCACAGTAGTCATCAAAATTGTTGATTGTTAGAACAGTTGATTGGTATAGCTTGAACCCCAATTACAGTTCACAGTAGGTTACGTATTCAGATGGATACTACAGTCAACTATTTTAAAAAGAAAACGCACTGAACTCAAATTTTGTATTACTCAGCACTCGCACTTGATAGTTTGGTCGTACTTAATGTAAGACTATTGTTGCAGTAGTTTACACTGTTGCTTCTTGGAAGCATAGGCCTTAGATCAACTCCTGGTCGGAGTAAAAATATGTACCACTGATGAGTACCTACAACATAAAAATGCTACTTTAGTACGTGTTTCTCAAGAGGGTTGATGTTAATGACATTTCTGCAAATATATTTATCACAAATATAGACAACTGTTAGTTCCCATCTCCGTAGCTTCGATAACCAAGTTTCAAATCGCTGTAGCGCATGAAAATGGAAAATCCCATGGTAGACATCCATATATCTGAGATGCATTTTTGCCTAGTTTAGATTGATGACAAGAAAACAGACCAGATCATATATGTTTCACAAGTAGTTGTATACAGTTTTTTCCGAGGAAAGTAGACTACCTTGAGTTTACTGAAGTGCAAAATTGTATGTCAATTTTTATTCGTCAGAGCATATATGTTAGTTGATAGATAGTTTCCGAGGTGTTGTGTGCTACGCTTAATAACTAGGGTTGAATGAACGAGCTAACCATGGATCCGGTTCACCAACTGCCTGTCAACGTACAACCGGACATCCGTTCACATATACACATGCGAACACACCCACGTAAAAATTGAACATGTACACTAATATCCGATCTGTTGGGTTGACTTGCATAGTATTACAAACTGTTAACCACCCTCTCACAGTGTTACTTAAAATATCTAAATATTGTAGTTAGCGAACTGTTTACGTGTAATTGCATCTGTTTTGGTTAGCGTTACTTTTTCTTAAGACACGTTTTCAATAAACCATTGAACAGATACCGCCTGTTTCTAGGGCTTCCGTTTGTTTTAGAAGACGTTTGACGATTCTGAGCGGGCACGTATGTGAAGACAATTGATGCCTTATGTGTAATGGGTTGTTTCGCAGTCAGACCTTTTTTTGTTGACTGCCAGTTCCGTTACAATGATGTCGAACAGTACGCCTGAATATCTCAAGGTCTGTTCTGCGCCCTTTTTGCAAATCTATTTTTTGGCCTTGTACTCTCTAGAAATGCTAAATAAATATATACCTATACTTACCGACTATCTTTGTACTGATCTGAGATCTCATTCCTTTAGGAACATCCAACTTAATATATGCACTATTGAGATGGTATAAAACAACACATATATTACAACACAATCCGAACGAAGAAGCACCACAAGAATCTTGTGGGGAAAAAAAACGAAGAAGGCGGGTGTGAAAGTAGGGACGCAATAAGTGTTGATCAGGACTAGTGTAATCAGGCATTAAACACTGTACGGGAGTTAAGCTACAACAAGACACCTAGCTTTTGGCCGAAAATGTTTTCCTATAGTTCTTGCCATCCAAGCTAGCTTATCTGTCCAACTCCTCCTTAGTTCAGTTGTTGGGCCTTCAAAAACACCATTACGTATGAGGGCTAAAGATTAGGAGCATCACGTGATGATAAGGGTTGACCGCAACATTATAGTATACAAGATACTGCATGCTTCGGTAGCAAGCCAGTAACCGGATTGGTTTTTAGCCTTCACGTTACAGTAATCACAATATATGCTGATGTGCACTGCCCTAATCCTTACTCTGTACAATAAACAATACCAGCTGTCAACCCTAGTGGAAGTCCATCCCTATATCGATGTTTCATCTACATTGAACCCCCAATGGAATTCTGAACTCAATAATTGGAAGCAAACTTTAGCTTCATGATCGTACTAGGCACTTCGTTCGGTATTCTCCGTTGGTTACGGATGTCATCTGATTCGAATATGTCAGTTCAGTCCTATCAAATTCAGGTGGTATGTTTAAGCAACGACCATCTGTAGCGAGTAGTGTTTTGTACGCGTTTTTGCTGTCCGTAATGAGACGATTTGGAAGCACAATCGAAACAGAGTTTCATACAGTTACATGTTCAGTATAACAACAGGATGTCCAGTCCATACTTGGATGCCACAGTCGCAGAAGCCACTCGCTGTGGTTCTTTTTTAATACGTGCAAACAGCGCTCTGTCATCTGTGAACAGAAGCATGCACATTATTGAGATGTGTAGCAGGGTTGCGGGAACGAAACATCGAATAATCAGTAGGTGTCCTCTGCCGAATCCATGCACTGAGACACATAGCACAGGTAACATTTCTTATTCCAGGCTTCTTGGGCGGGGTTGCTGTTTCTGCAGCGACGCAGACATTTGCAGCAATAGAGACTTTGTCGACAACCGAGCAGACTTCTGTTACTTAAATAACAATCTGTCGACAGATTTGTAGATGGGCTGCGAGTTAACAACTCGTGTGGCAAAGGCTAGTGTTGCCTTCGGACTTCTTGAAAGACGTGTGTGGAAGAACCACAGTCTAAGGATGACCACTAAGCTGTATGTCTATCGCTTAGTGGTGTTGTCTGTACTGCCGTAAGGCAATGAAACATGGATATCGTCTCAGCGGAACATTCGCTGTCTGAGCCGTTTCCATTTGCAATGTCTACGACACATCTTGCGTAGTTGGTGCTCGGACATAGTTTTCAATACTGAAGTACTCTGGCGAGCCGATATAGACTAGATGGAAGCCATGCTGAGGCTCAATCAGCTTTGTTGGCCAGGTCATGTCCTTCGGATGGGTGATGACCGGATTCCAAAACAGGTGCTCTGAGGACAGGTGAATTTAAGTGAGCGATATCCTAATCGTCAAAAACCGAGACACCAGAATGTTATTTAAGCAAATCTTCCGTGTCATAACGTTGATTCTAGATCACAGAAAGACTTAGCTTTGAACCGGATGGACGTCCGCAGGTTCCGC
>LUCH01000864.1:127087-139551 GCA_013368495.1 Paragonimus heterotremus | reverse complement strand
CTATATCAGAGTTACGTGTCGACCGAAGGAGAGCGGCCAGATCTGAGTAGAATGCTTCCTTGATACCGACGTCACTTCAGTCAGTAGGGGCGTAAGCAGGCACAACGAAGAGATTTCTGAATGTCTTGTGTCTAGAGCTAGCCTTAACATAACCTGCCAGGCGTAGGGTACAAGGTCTTTTATTAACAGGATTCTAATTTATCAATGAGGTTGCGGCCGTTGTGTTAAGGACTATGCCTACTTCAGCCTGACCTGTAACAGCGGCTATGGAGTCACTCGAAGTGTATAACCGGCATCAGGTAGGCAATGCTGGTGCTGTTAGTTCCATACGTTAACTACTGTCCTGTATTCTAGTCTCTGAGATATAGCAGATATCGATATATAATTAGTCTAATGTTCGTGCAAGGGCGGCCTGTTGACTTATTTGTTTTAGCGTGCGAACGTTGAAAACACCTATATTGATTCGCATTCTAGGTTTAAGCAAAGAACGAAGGAGGCCTGAAGCTGAATGATAAGAGATGGAAGTTACTGGCTCAGTGGTACTACGGCCAGCTAAATCCGTTGTGGGATCTGCAGAGCAACTATCAGAAATTTAGGTCGGGAGTGATCTGAGATCTAAATTGGACAGGACAGTGGTGGAGGGATCAGCAATAGCATGTTTTCGCCTATCCAGTCTGTTGTATGCAGCAGACAAGGCGATTTAGTTTATACTGTGGGACGGCCGATGCAGTATGGAATTACTGGTGTTGTGACTATTCATGAAAATACTGCCAGGACGCTCAGACTTAGACAGGGGAACGATTAGGGTTCTCAACCGAAGCCTTTGGTAGTGAGTAGTAGTGGGGAATGTCGGTTTTAATGTCAATTGAATATCATCTATAATTGGTCGTATTCCCATAGACTTTCCAGTTGGCCTCTTTCGGAAAGAATCGTTTTACTTGAGTTTCGCTCTTATTAGATCTCGTCAGTAGTGCACACCCTTCCCAACTGCATCTGTGCACATAACGGGCCAACGATACTATGTAGTACAGACTTGCGATTTTGGTTATATGCAGGAGTCATTCGACTTCGGTCGTTGTGACAGGCCAATCTGAAACGGATGCTGCCAACCATAACATACGGATGACAACAGAACGACGAGTCTAACCATTTAAGTAACAAACTCTTCACACTCGTATGTCAACATTAAAAGGATTAAAAACCAACACACAGACAGTCAAAACCATTGGAGGTATACTTTCTCCCATACATTATAACGGTATCACTCCATTCTGCAGAAGAATAAATTAGTTCATATGACTTCAACTACACAACCTGACCAAGGATACAAATTGTGTTTGGTTTAGTTTATTGTCCAAATATTCCACAGGTGCTAACAAATTGTTGATCTTCACTTTCTGGTCCACTTACACGAAACTATCTACCGTACACTAACGGTGACACTTGTGTAGCTTCCTGCAGAAAAACAAAAGACCTCCATTACTAGTTTTATTTGTTTGCAGGTGTACATTTGTAACGCGTGCGCATACACATATGTATGAGTGTTACTATCTGGTGAGTGAATTATCCAGGTCTGTCAACTGGATGACCTGTGTGTTACTTACAACAACTAGTCTCTTTCAAGCAAGTAGGATTTTTGTGTTGTGTAATTAGTCTAACTCACACTTAGTTGTATTCATCTGACAAAACTCCATAGAAATTGTCGATGATTTCTGAGCATTGGTTTCGTTTGTTTATTTTCCTGATATTCGCACTTACACTTGTGTACAGTAAACAAAACCCAACCTCTGTTATACGTGCATGCCTACCACGAATTTGTTTGAAAAAGTTTGTCTCAACCAATACAGAGATCAAAACCTAGGCTTGTCATTGTTTGTTGTAAAAATGTCGGTAACTTCTGATGGGTTTGTGAGTGGTTTCTGTTCAGCTGTGGTTCACAAACATTTCAAACGACAGTAAACATTAAACCACACCACCACTGACGGTGGTGCGTGCGTGTGTGCGTTCGTTAAATTATATCCGGTCACACACCGAATAACTGCTATCCTATGTAGATGTCAGAGTACGATTAGTGTTAACACTATACCGGTGGTAGCCAATCGCATCCGATTTGAGTAGCAACATGTGGAACGAACTGGTCAAGTGCACTTACGTACACATTCAGAACATACGTCGAACGCCCTTGGACCTGAACACTTTGTTCGACCTTGAATTTGCTGGCTATATAAAATGATGTCCGATTCACTGTCTAACGTGTCGACAACTGTGTCAGATTGTCTCAATCGTAAATCCACTACTATGTCTGCATTCTTAGGCTCGTGGAAATTAAAGTCGACTGACAATTTCGATGCCGTTTTGCAAAAGCTTGGTAAGTACTGATGGATAGCAATGTTTCTTACAAACATTCTCTACTAGGAGTAAATGTGGTCAAACGAAAGTTAATCGCAAGCACTAAACCAGAAGTCACGTTCACCATGGACGGAGACAAGATGACCATGAAAACCTGTTCAGCCCTGAAGACAACGACGATCACTTTCGAATTCGGTAAAGAGTTTGATGAACACACGGCTGATGATCGTGATGTCAAGGTGAGAGTTTTGTTGATCGGCACCGATTTTTGGTGAAAATCGACATGTTCCTCTCCGAAATACGTCTCAGATGCTACTCACTAAGACGAATATATCTGGTTCAACCAGGATTTTCTAGTATTACTTATCAGAGGTTGTCAACAATCGAGTTTGTTTCTTCAAACTGATATTTTTCAAGTTTGCTTAATAACAACCCCCTAGTTCATAAGAAGTGATAGTTACCCTTAAGATTCCACGTCTCTAGCTTCTTTCAGCATTCGCACTTTGTTATATCAGAAGCTGTACTTCTCCACCCACAATAAGCAACTTTAGGTCTACAGCTGTGATGGACATACAGATTGTTATACGTAAATACCTTTTGTCTGAAGATTATTGTTTTCAAATGAATATCCGAGTTAATTATTGCTATTTGTGCACTCCCTTTAGTCAACCGTGACGAAGGAGTCCGATAATAAGTTGGTTCATGTGCAAAAGCACCCAGACTCGGTCACAACCACCGTCCGTGAAGTCTCCGGTGACACTATGACTGCGGTATGTGCGGTTTTTTTCATTATGATAGTCATTGTTCTTCATTACAATTCATTCGGCATGTTCACTAGGCTTATTAGCTTACAGATCAAAAGTATTTACTCTTTATATGCTGTCTTGAACTTTACAAGTTCCGAACGCAAGTTCACGTAGACAGGTGAATTGTCTACTCGTAAAAAATAGCCAGGTAGAAATTGTAAAACCGTGGTTCGAACTTTCAACTTCCGGATTACCAGTCAGCATTTTTATTCTCCTGACTGATAGTCGTCGTATGGTTATTAGAATAGTTCGTTTTATAAGATATCCGCATGAAATTCAGTGGGAATGGAGTCAGACGGTTTTGGCATTGTGGTTAACGTGTTAGTGATAAATGAATTGAGAATAACACAACGTTATTAGTGAGTTGTAACACTCTACGTCTCAACCACCTCAAGTAGACTTCCTCAGAAGTGTTGTAATCGAAAGAACCCTAACGAAGGAACAGAGGTCACGTGGAACTTTCTTTGACTGTATCTGATTGGATGAGATGCACATGCCTGCCTTATGCGTTTGAAGCCAAATCTGTCATATAAAGAAAAGTATGATTATCTGTCTGGAGACTTGTTAACTTGATGAACAGCAGCCCAAATTTCACTCATGAAAGTTGTTAATTTGAATCTCTTTTCTACTGTTTGTACCTGAAAAGTCCAACGACTACTTGATTTGGTCTGCAATATAAAACTGTGGTAATCTGATGAGGTAGACTATATACATCCGAAGATTGGGAATCAATCAATCTGGGCCGGAACATAAACCTTACTGCCTTATTTATTAACACGTAGACTAGGCGCATAACAGTGATAATCTACGCAAACTTAACGTTATTTAATTTGGTCGTATTATCGCCAAGCCTCCAGGTTTATTTACTGATTCAGATGCTAATTTGTTCAATTATATGGATCTATTTATTTATAAACTAATTGACACGATTCGGGTAGCCCATGTTCCATTTTTCTTCAGCCTTCTAGTAAGTTTTTTTCCTTTGGTTTTTTCAGACCGTGACAGTCGGGGATGTCAAAGCAGTGAACACTTATCAAAAGGTGTAGAGCTATATTTTACAAACAAGAAACATGTACCACGCCGGCTTAAAGAAGAATGTGCCAAGTTCTGTTTATGATCAATAACTTTTCTCATCGTGTGCTTAGAAAATAAATTCATTAATTAATTGTGTCAATCGACTCGGCTTTTCAATAACGACTCACTACTCAGTAGTCTGGAAATCTCCTTACTAGACGGAGCGTAAGTTTTTCTTGACAATACTCAATATTGCAGTTGTTCTGAAGCGTTATCATCTGTTCTATGATTTAAGTTAGTTCAAGCGTTAACGATGAACTAACTTACTTTAGGAAACTGGGTAGTTTTCGCTAAAATCAGTGGTTTGTTTGACAGCAACCCGTGGACAACTATAAGCTGTCAACAGGTAGCTAATAGTGGAGTTAATTTTATTGCGAAAGAATTGATCTAATGTACAGAAGTATATCACTTTGTACAAGTGTGCTTACTTTCGACGTTTTAGTCACTACACTACTCAGTCGTATTCGACATCTAATTACACATACGTAAACGTCGGTATGAATAACGAAGTGTGATGCGATCTAAATTGTTAGTGTAAGCCAGCAAAGTGAACATAAAGTGACTAAGCACCACTGTTCGGGACAATGATAGTTGAGATACACTAGAAACAGTGTAACAGAATTGTTGAACATCCCAAGTGATAACTACATCTATCATTACTAGTAAGACAACGCTTAAAAACAAAAATTTGGTGCTTACAGACAGAAACTGAAGTGGGATTTTTATTGACTCTCCACTTCTCTTGCATGCTTGTAAACTTAACCTGACTTTCGCAGTTAAAACAGCTTTCTTCTTGCGTGTACCATATCTAATCCAGTCCGTGTCCTCTTTTGGTTATTCTGTCTCTTGAGAATTTTGAATTACCTAACGGAATGTCTTGATGTAGTTATCTATCTACAACACATCTATCCAAACGGGAGAAAAAATTGCCGATTAAATTTACGGTATGTACCGAATTTTGCATGCATATCGCTGGTCGCAGTTTAACTGTGGTTTGATCTTGGTTCATTCTGAAATAAACTTATACACTAACTATTCATCCAGGGCTAACTTGTAGAACTTTCCATTATTTGGCTTTAAACCACATAAATTAAATTGAAGGTAATTGTTTAGGAAGGGGCAAAGATGAGGGTACAAATGTTGTTAGTAATAAGCTTTAAATTGTGTGATTTGGATTAATCGCATTGCCACTGTATATTACTCTAACACTGCCAACATCATTTACAAAGTCAGGACTGGAAAACGGGTCTCTCGTACATCTACTTTTACAACAGTCAGTGGAATGAGTATGTGATCATAGTGTCGCCTATTCGTCCGCAGTCGACAGAAATGTAGCCTCGGGAAGACTGAAGAGATCTCAAGGTCTGAATTCGGTCTCTAGTCGACTTTATAGTCCTCTTAACCATTAATTCAATGAGCGTAGTTTGGATATCTAATCTTAGCAATTGGAATGAATGAACACTGCCTACTTCAAAGGCTAACTTTTAAACCCACATTTGACGAATGACCTTGAGTTGCACTGAACTCATCAGGTGAATATGGCGTGATTAAGGTTAGACTCAGGAAGACGCGAGTTAAAGTTCATTCTCGCCTAACTAGCAAACCCATAAAATAATTATTCACCGCTGCCAATTTTGTAATTTTGTCCTGTTAATGAGCTACCCTACGTTGTGCTTGTTATTTATCTAACGTCACAGAGTTGGGCCGATATCTAACATTCAGATAGCCTTCTTTTCTCAATGGTTCTCGATAAGCGGTAATATATTAGAAGTTTGATTCTGCTGAAGCTTATCACTAGTACAGTTGCCTCTTCTGACTGGGATTTAAATTCGTATCCACGTGCATTCAAGACGACTGTACTGACCATTGTATCACTGATTTCACAGCCGCTGTGACCGAACTATCACCTCCAAATTCTCAAACACGCTTGTTTGACAATTATACTCAGGCGACCCGTTCTTCTTGAGAGAAGGTGGTTACTGTCTACTGATAGCAACCTATATTCTGAGCAGCAAGTTCTCTCATCCAACCAGATGAACGACTTTATCTGAGTAGCTACGCATTCGTCCAAAGTGAATAGAACACAACTGATATTTAATCTTTTTTCTTAGTCCGATACACTTTTCAGCCAGTTCCTTTCGAACAGAAACGTTTGATGCGAATATCACTCTTGTTCGAGTCGTCATTAATATCCGATCGTAACAACATTCTATTGTACAACTGCAGTATGAAGACGAATACATGAGCGTTGACTGGTTGCGGACTAGTAGCTTCACCTTCATGTTTAACCTTAATATCGGCGCTTGCTAAAAAAGGATTAGGGAACAGCTTTCAGCCTGGTTCGGAACCAGTCGCCGAAAAAATCACTAGTGCTATTGTTGTACATCTAACTGGCACCAACCACCACGAGGACAAGACCAAAGCAACCCGAGTTTACAGAACTGTCAGAAGACTCTGACGGTCATTGAATCGACTACAATCATATTGTGCAACTCAAACCTGGAACTTCGTTCATTCCGTAAGTTCCGTGGACACAGACTAATCACAACCATTCTGGCCACACAAAACTTTGCTTCTGACCGTGTGATGTGACACTCAGTCAGCGTCAGGTTCCGGTGAAACTAATCAGCGGGAGATCAGTGCTCGTTGTTAATGTCACAGGGTAAAAGTCGGTTCAAGGTTTGTTACGGTTTGACTCATGAAGTTTTGATGAAACATCTGTAAGAGTATTGATTTGGGAGAGAATGCTCAGAACTATTAGTTGCCGCATCGTTATTTTTGTCACGTTCAAGTCACAGAATTTAGGAGACTTGTTCAGATTAGTGATCACCGAAGCGGTCGTCATCACCGTTGTCCTACAATTATTAAATATGCAGTTTAAATGTCTAACGTTACTAGTTAGGTCCAGCAGAAAACAGTCGCGATTTTAACGCACAGATTTGAAGTGTATCAGCTGAGTCGTTTTCCTGAACATAATGTTGCAATCAAGTTAGAGGAGAGGTACATTTGGAATTCTGCGTTGTTTCAATCCATTTTCCGCACTGGTTAAATCCACATAGTGCACTAATTCATCGTTTTCGATGTACCACTGAAAAATAACCACATTCTGGTGGCCATCAATTCATGCTAATTAAACTACGGGTTTTACTGAATAATAGCCTCTTTAAATCGGCCTCACGGGTCAGTTTTGACTTGTTTCGTGGCCTGTGCGTAGACGTGTACACGAACAATTACACACATCTACATACATAAATGTAGGTATATCCACCAGTCCCACAAATACATTATTCCACGTGCACTCACTGAACTTAAACCCTGAGTGCAAGACACCACCGTACGTTTCGTGCCAGTTGCAATGCATGTCCTCGTTATCAGACATACGGTTAGACGTAGTCCGCACTTAGCTCACTGCTTATCTTCCGATACGCTTAGAGTGGTTGCGTATAAAACATTGTAGAACCCGAATTCTCGGTAGTCTAGATTGGACTAGAATCCATGAAACGTGAACTGATATTTGACACAATCTCTAATGTAGTTCACTAGTTTCGAATGGGTGATTCATATCAGTTTCACATATAGCTACCACTCTGTGCATTCTTGTTCAATCGTTAAAAAAAATGATATATGCTGCTATGAAAAAATATGTTCCCCATGTTTGTACAAATAAAACGTTCAGTTTCTTTTGATAAAGTTTAAGAAGATACATATTTTATGGAGGACTGGTTATCGACTGATCACGTGATTACGTCACTGCTCCAGCCTAGTCCCAATGACACAAGAGTCCGGTCACTACTCTCATAAGGCAACTGCGTTGACCACTACCTCACTGATCTCAGATTGGGTGCCATTGAATTATCACGTCACGTACACCTGTCAGATCCCTTAAGGTATTCTGATTATTCTGGTATACTGATCGACAGCCTCACCGGAGTTCGAATCCTGGTCGGTACAAGGAGGTGCACTATCGATCAGGTCTGACAAAAATGAAACTTTAATAGGTGCAGTCAAACGATCACATAAAATTTTATAAACCGCTGGTCTAGGTGACCACCATCACAGTGATAGACAGAAGTTTCAACTTAGTTAGCTCTTATTTGCAAAGGGCAGTTGAAACCATGGCCTGTGAGTAGTAGTCCAGACACCTGTCCATTAGACCAAGGACACACAGGAATTGGGGTTGTGAAAGCCATATACGATATTTTTGATGGCTGTTGCGCTTTTCTTTGCTCACAGGCAAACAGATCACTACAGGTGAAAAGGACACTACAGTTCGTCATTCCCGGAACGGTATGTCCTATGGTTAACAGTTGACCCGAGCTTAACTTAAAACACATTAACACGTCTGGTATGCGCACACAACCACACACAATTTTTTTTTAGGCCCATGAGGAACGACTGATGATTGCGCCTTAAGTACCGTAATGGGCCTCTCCGTTGTGTGTCCGGCTGACCACCCGATTACCTTACTTAGGACGCGGTCATCAATCGTTCCTCGCATGTCTAGGAAAGTAGTGTGTACTTGTAAGTGCGTACCAATTTCGGTGTTATCCAATTCTAGAATATGACACGCTTTCACTTAAACGTGACGTGTCCGCTAAGTTAGAGCTGGTTGTCTTCACATGTGCTGTTAATCAGGCGGTATTATTGCTAAGGACGAAATGTGACACACTTATTCGCATTTCGTGAGTTATTCCGAAGAAATAAGGGGAGAAGAATGATCACTTCGGCGTGTCTCACTGTTGTTACGCGAAAAACTTTGGAGATGTTTCCATTTTCTAACGTAGACCCAGTGGAGACCCTAGTAAACATTGCAAATTATTTGACCTATCTTCCTCCTTAAATGCATTCACCTTTGTTTTATGAAGTTCAGTTTTATCAATATGTTGTGTGTTTACATTCTAGTTGATAGTAACCCAACCCTGGCGCGTTGTAACTCCTAGGTTTTGACTGATTAACACGAATGGTTTGTTGGTATCATTGTGTGCGTTCTGTTCACTGACTAATTTAATCTACTTTCGTGTCTAAGACTTGACCAAACCGTATAATTTTAATAACGGGCTAATGACTTACTAATCGACTGGTCGATTTGAAGAACCATCCCCAGGTATCAAGGACTAAACAGCTTCTGCTAATTTGGGTAGTAAAATTTATTCTCCATTTCTTCGTGGAAGGATGAAATTAGTTGGAGAACTGACCTCTTTGACAACCCTTATTTTTCAAACGTTTACTCCTACATGCAGTACGTTTGCGACATACCCAGGAATGTGTTCGTAAATAAACAATTCTTAAATTACTTTCACTGTATATTTGTAAACCATGCGTTTGTTATTATTGTCGTTGTTGTTGCATAGTAGCAGCTTCCTTCAAAGTTCATGAGGAATTAACGGTAGTGTCGGCAACGGACCCCGCCAAATTTGTTGTTTCTGTTCGGCGTTTCGGGGGGCCAATTCGACGATATTTCAAAGTTGCCGAAGAATCACCTGTTCGAACGGACTGTATTAAAACGAAAATTTTTTTACTGATTATTTGACACAGTCTTTGACGATCTTTGCAAAAACTATACTTTGGTGGCATGAGCAAAATAACCAAACTGAAATTTGCAGGATAATATCATGTTTAACAGCTTACTAAAAATGGTGGTAATATCGAATTAGATCAAAAATGCACCCACCCCTAAAACTTCGCGGTTTAAATTAGGTCGACTACAGAAATGGCGAACATGTTTTGATTTACCTGCAAAGTTTCAGTTTACCACTGTTTTTCAAACAAGAACGTACCTGCAAATAGGCAGACAGTGTAACTGAAAACAAACAAACTCACTTATTCTATCTTATCGTGCACCAGATTCATGTCAGTGTCGCACATTTACCTCCAGACAGTACGTACAATCATGAATGATGGTATAAGTAACGCTTGAACGCTGTGAAATTACTGTAAATAACCAAACAATATTCACTTAACAAATTCCTAAACATTTACATTCAGCAGAGATGACGATGTAACTTATTTGGAAGTTGCTAATCCCTTGGCTGTTGCAAAAGTGGCCATCCACTGACATCAGTTTTTTTAAAAGAACTCATTTCCTATAGTTATGCTCTTCTGATCATTTTGATCGAGGTTGACTTTCCCGTGTTCGCTCATACCTAATGCCCCTGGTGTATAGTACAAAAATAGCGTAGTTTTTGGTTGGTTGGATCACAAACTTGCGAATCTGTTTTAAATCTCAAGTTAAAATGTGATAGGTTTGGTAAACTACAAATAGCGGATGAGAGTACTAAAATTAGGTTGAAAAAGTTGGTTTCCTTGTTTTTTCGATACACCTCTACATATGTTAATCTAATTTCATGTACAATATTCCGTGCAGAAAATATAAACTTTAAATTATCGATAACAAATATCTAAAATTGGCGATTAGAACATAATATTTTGTGACAATCAAACTGCTTATTTACGGTTATCCTTTCTGCATTGCCGATTACGCTCCTTAGTTGAGGAATAATTATGTGTTAATACCGTCAGCTATTTGTGGATCTCAAACGGCACAGTTTGCTTATCGTTCACATCGGGGCCCAGCGTTTACATTTACTCATACTTTTAGGTAAGCAATTACAAAAGAATCTACGCGGTACGTTTCCGAAGGGTGTCGAGCTAACTGCTTATCAATGTTAGTGTGAACAGTGCTCTGGTTGACATGCGTAATGTTTTCCACTAATGAAATAAAAAGTTTAGTGTACAAACCGGAATTCTGAAATATTAATCTACCGTGTAAAGAACAAGGAACGAACATATCGAACATAGTATATCCGTTTTTTCTAGATTACAATCTTTTGTCAACTAAGTATATCTAATAGTGTGAGCGGTCTTTACTATATTGGTTGAATCGACTAGTTCCAGAGCAGTGAACTATGGATGGATGCACTATAATGATTGTCATTCACACACTTAGACCAGTTCGAGTTTAAGCAACCAGATAAACAACAGACATAAAACATATCAGACGTAGACCGAACTCGGGTAATTTATTTACAGAAGTTCGTAGCGCTGCGTAAGTGCCTTGTTATGACACACAGTTCAGTCCGTAAGGCCTCTGTCACAAATGTGCTTTCTAGTAAACGATGCTTTTCGTGATACACTAGACTTTGGTAATTCGCTGTTTTCCGATACAGTATCGATGTTAAATTAAAGGATAGCAAACCTGACAAATGACTCTAGTACAGTGTTCATTTTTTTGTACTTTCCTTAAAATATATCTCTGTTGTTATTGACCAAACAAGAGTATACGGTAAGGATACATACGCTATTAAATATGAACATCTAAATTTTACAAAACGTTAAGACTTCCATCCTATGTCAGGTTCTTCCGCGAAACATCATTATCTAAATAGTGTCCTATAGATCCCGTGCTGACTAACACATAACCATCAGTGTTGTATGTTAACACTGTCACAGACGTTTACTCGTCGATATTACAAAAAGCGTCCCACTTCATTTCTGTTATCAGATCACCATCTAGTCTGTTATCCTCACTTGTTTACAAGTGAATTAGAACGTCGTCCAACCGTGGACATTGAAGTCAATAAATTTAAACAATTGTTCTGTTCTACTTTGCATGGTGGTTAGTCACGCATGAAATCTTTGACAAGCCATACCATGTTAGGACAAGTTTTTGCATCTTCGTATCTTCAGGACCTGATGACTAATCCATTGACATTGAGTCACATCATAGTACGCATCGTAATAAACTTAGTGAAAGACTTATGGAACAACCAGAATATGTTTTGAAGGGAGCGAAACGTCGGTTCAGTTTTGTGGCCAGTTCATAAAGCAGAAAGTTGGATTGCCACAGAAATCGTGCTCAACAAAGGGTAGCAGAAGAACGGTATGGCCGGGAACATGCAAACAACTGTTTGCACCGAAATCCAGTGCAGGATGTACACATACGCTTACAATGATCTGACTTGTGTGGGTGTGATTTACACTAGACAGAATCTAAGCTTCAAAAGTCTCGCATTTTGTACCTTGACGAGACATAAAGGGATCATGAACGGCAGAAAAATGCAACAATAACCTAGCGAAGTAAATAAAATCTTTGTACGTTAGACCCGGAAAACGATTGGTGAATAACACATTCCGAAGGGAGACCACAGGCGCAATAATGTAACGATTGATTAAGCAAAGTGGAACGCAGGAAATAAAATATTACTTGTGAGTAGTAGGGGATTTGGTTTATTTCAT
>LUCH01000864.1:95519-112949 GCA_013368495.1 Paragonimus heterotremus | reverse complement strand
AGGCACAACGAAGAGATTTCTGAATGTCTTGTGTCTAGAGCTAGCCTTATCATAACCTGCCAGGCGGAGGGTACAAGGTCTTTTGTTAGCAGGATTCTAATTTATCAATGAGGTTGTGGTCGTTGTGTTAAGGATTATGCCTACTTCCAGCCTGACCTGTAACAGCGGCTATGGAGTCACCCGAAGTGTATGGCTAGTATCAGGTAGACAATGTGGGTGCTGTTAGTTCCATACGTTAACTGCTGTCTTGTACTCTAGTCTCTGAGATAGAGCAGATATCGACATATAATTAGTCTAATTTTCGTGCAAGAGCGGCCTGTTGACCTATCTGTTGTAGAGTGCGAACTTTAGAAGCACCTGTGTTAATCTGCATTTAAGGTCTAAGCAAGGGGGGAGTGAGGCATGAAGCTGAATGACTCTGTTGGTGTGATGACCACACCGTCCAGTTTATCCCAATAGTTCATCGAGATGCGCAAGCCGTCGCACCACGTCAGGGTCCAGCTCACTGTGACTATAGGTAACTAAAGTTTTATACCATTACATTGTGTATAGCCTAAAAGTTGCATTCTGCGCTGTGTTGTGCGTGGCTGTAACGTGACACTGAGAGCACATAGCGATCGGTTTTCAAACCTGGATATCTACTTCAACTAGGCAACTACGGAGAAAATACCTCTCAAAGCTGGCATTAAGATGGCTTGACCACTTGAAAAAATTAAGAATTCCGCCATATCGTAAATTAATCTGAGTGAAAGCACTACAGGTTTACTCTCTAGCAAAGGTAATGCTAATGTACAACCGACCACCGTTTATGTAGTCATCCACGATGACGGTTGCTTGTCGATATCAGTCAAACTGGGTTGGATTGATTTTTCTTTACCTCGTTCATTTTGTTTTAGCGAACTAAACTTGTTTCATACTGGCTTTCAGCAGGAAATCTTCAGCTGTTCTAGATGAACTAGAACGTCGTTTTACATACGGAAAACAAGGTCGATAAGCTCAAGAAAACTGTTCTGTTCTAATCCCCATATCATTTACCTACGTTTTACTTACTGCAGTTTAAAGTACATTTGTCAGAAGTTATCGATAAGTTCAATAACAACATCCACCTGTCAATCTGTTATTCAGCAGTTGTAACCAGTTCCAGCTTACAATGTGTATGCTGGCTGCACATGAAATATATGTCAAGTTGAAAAGCGTTCACATCTAATAGCAACAGACGCATTCAGATAGACTCTCCGGTCAACCTTTTTTCGAAAACAAGCACTATTCTTGAATCTTGCTCTTGTTAGAGTCAACCACTAGTGTATTTTCTTGCCATGGCCGAGAGGGGAACTCCAGCCGTACTTTCATGAGATAACCATTTTCACCCCTTTGTTATCGAACTCACATCAGGCACGACCGAATTATATTGCCCGAAAACAACTACTTTTGATTGTGAGTACTGATCAGTTTGCCCGATCGTCTCGAAAAGAGACACGGTTATTGTGTGCCGACTCCAATGGATAACTCCACGATCATTACTCCCTTGACAGGTCAGACTCTCCGACCTTCTTAAAACTGCCAGGCGATATTTTAGATTACCGGCAAGGATATGCATTACTGAGGAACTCCAATAAGATCGCAATTCGAGTCTAGCGCTCCTTTTTGAAAAATCCTGAAGAGAAAGTCCATCTGAAAGAGAAGGTTCTGATCAGGCGTGAGTGATGTTCAACTTGAAATTAACCATAAGCCCGACTACGCATTAGAAACCGAAAACATACGTGTGCTACTTTTCATTTAGTAGTAGTATGTTTGTCAAACCATTATTTGAAGTATCACGTTATCCATGTCCGATATATTATATTGTTTGACAAAAAATGGCAGTGCCTTAAACATTATTAAGGTTTAAGTTGGTGTCCTGTTTTTGAGGGATGTCAAGCACGCTTATAATTGTGGTTCATAAGCTCTTGTCATCAAGTTGACTCGAAACTGAAATACGCTGACAATACGATGGACGCTACACAAAAGGGTTTCAATATGTCTTTTTCTAAGAGTCGTGTAAAAATGCTGGTAAAGCCAACAGAAAGTCGATACCAGGCTTCTCAGTCATTGTTCACTAGCCGCGGCAACGATCAGTATAATAAGTATGTGCTACAACTAAACGAATAAATAAAGAATATTCGAAAGTCCGACAAAGAAATTTCACCATCATATCATAAAAAAGGCCGGAAACAACCCACAAAACATTTTGAAGTTCTAGTAAAACGTATCTGTTTTTAAGTTTTTCCAGGTCTACCTTTAGAAGAGTTCGTAGTTGAAGATCCTGAAAGAATCCTTTGTAATCAACATGTGTTTACACCTAACTGTGTGCATTATATCTTGATAGTGATGACGTTATATAACTACCGTCCACTGACAAAACAGCTTTCTTCTCTACTGGACTACTGGCCCTTGTGATTAATAGTTAGCTGCAGTTGTACGTTTCCGTTAACCTGCTCTGTAAACACGTTATCACAGGTCTTTGTTACGGAGGCCGGAAACGAACTCTGCACCAATGTGCCCGTAGTTGGTATATGTTGAACCCTTGTTATACTACAAAATTACATAACACTTTTATTCAGCATTACAATTATGTTGTTGGTTGGGCTTGCACCTTACGGGTTGTTGTCCTGGACGTGGGATATTTTCATACCCACTTCCATTAGTGCAAACTTTCCTGTAGCCTATTAGACTGTAACCGACCCTGTACAGTTTTAGTGCATCTGGTCTCAAACCAGATAGGTGGCGTGCGCTTCCATTTCCAATATTTTTTAGAAATATACGATCCTAAGTTACAATGGTTCTTTTTCTGCTAGTTACCCGCTTCGTCAATCGATCATTCAAGAAAATAAATCATTATTGACAGACTTTCCGAATCGTATTGTCGAGCCGTTGATTAACTTCTTTCTGTTTGTACAGATTGAACGTCATTCACAAATGATCGTAGCTGTCGTATTCCCGTAGAAATTCCGGCCGGCTCCTTTCTTCACGGAAGAAACACTAGACTCGAGTTTCGCTCTCATTAGAGCCCGTCAGTAGTGCACGTGCCTGTCACAACCGGATTAGAACCCTAACACTTTCATATGGTAACCGTGTTAACCACTACATCATCGACCCCAAGCCAGGCGCGACCGAGTCATCATAAGTGAACGCTCAACTACTTTTGCTTGTGAGTAATGATCAAGTTACCCGATCGCCTCGAGAGGAGACAAAATAACTGCCCTGGTAGCTCCAATCGATAACCCTTCCACTAGGACTTCTCTCCACGTTGAAATGACAGAAATCATTAACTTCTTAAGTGATATTTTGATTACTAATGAGTAGTATGGAATTTTTCTTACCTGCCGGCTTTCGCAAAAAGAAAATAGAGGACAAGTCCTGTAACAGTCGAAGGAATTACACTTTGCAGCAAAAAATGACTTTGACATAAGCATTACTACTCTTTGAACACAGGTCGAAATTACGCACATCTGAAGCTCGAATTGCAAACAGGGTCCAAAACATTTCAGCACCTTCTCGGAAATATTACTTTCCAACATCGTCCACTAAAGGTTGTAGGATTTTTAGACAGCAGGTTAGAATACTCCAACTCCCGTATTCCACGTAATCCTATCAACGAATTTAGTCACCCTGTGATCCGATTACCTGTCATGTAAAAATGTTGCCCAGACCGTTTGGTTTCAGAATGTAGTAGTAACAACAACCAATACGCACATCAAGATCCCGAATGACCAGATGACAAGATATGAAGATAGTTCCGCTATATGGAGAACAACCATGTCGTGGTTGTTGCAGTTGTGCAAATGAAACACATTATGAGATAAGGTTGAGTTGCCTTAAAAGTCTGTCCACCAAAATATGCGAAAGAGGCATTTTTCCACCAGCACTTCCGTGTTATGTTTGTAAGTCGCTTCCGATTTCTGTTCGTGCATTGTCAGAGATGACTTTATTCAATCTCCCAGGGCCTCCGTTTCTTGTTGCCTACTAAAAGCGTGTAGTGTTTTCTTGCAGCTCAAGACAGTCCTGGTGACTGAGGTTTGCATAACCGGACTGCAATAAGAGTTGTTTTCACGTTTACGATCTAACTAGTTCTCAGATAATCGTGGGACATTTAGTGATTAGATAATCCCACTCAACCAGTTAACGTTACATCAGTCTTGAGGCCGCTTTCTTAGTTCGCTTGAACCACGCAGTTTTCTAAAGATACCAATATGCATACTCTCAGATCTCTTGAACTTCACCTTCTAGAGGTCAGTACCGAAACTACACAAACTGAAAAGATCACAGTATTAGACGTGCCACAGTTCTACCAGTTTAGTCTACAAATGTACCCGTAGGCCATGTGTCCTTTTATCTATCTGTGCACCTTGTATCACAAGTATTAAAACTGAACAATAGTTTTTTCTAATTACAAATAAATCTGAATTATCTAGAGAAAATTAGCGAACGCATACAAATCGACTCGCTATTTGGATGAACCTCAGAGTTGTAATAACATATTTGGCATCAAAATTGCCTCTGATTATACAAAAAGTATTGAATAAAAAAGATTACCCTAGAATTTGTGTAAATCATTCTTAGTAGCTAGAAGACAATAAAGTTCTGTCTTGGTAAACACAGATATTACTGCCTATCGCTCCAAGTTCTGAGGTATATAGATATGTGTATGCACTATACGTATGTGGCGAACAGTCAGTATTTAGTGACGACAGAATTAGTTAAATTTCGAGTACTTTAAGTCTACCGTTCTAGATGAAACCTTGTAGAAGGGAGTCCCATTCTTATGATAAAATCATAATTCTTCGCTTATTCTTGACCAACAGTTTCGCTGTTACTAGTCACTACTCTACCAAACGAAGTCAGTATTCCATTAGTGTATAAATATCGTTCGCCTTATTCACTGATCAGAAGCACCGTCTCTGAGAGACTTAAAAAAAATAATGGTCAAGAGACCACAGAATTTGTCCTAAGTATTCCATTGCATTACTGAACGTTCAATCTGACAGGGAAATAGATGAGTCTGTCAGTAAATCTGGTTGATTAAGATTGTTGATATCTGAGCGTTTGAGGTGTAAGTGGATCTGCATTAAACATTTGTTTCTGAGATCACCATCGCAGATCTTCACACAAACACCCAGTTAAGTGTACTTTATTCAAATAGATACCATGCAATACTTTTCATCGTTGTAACAACAGACGATAACACAAAAAACTACTATCTGTGAACAGTAAAGTACTGTATGAGTATGTTGACAGAATTCGACAGGAATTCGGAACGGCCTCCTAGAGAATTTGTAGCGGACTTTTATAAAGGAGTGCACACACATATGATAGATGAAGTAAGCAAAAACCACTCCACTACATGCGATTGATTATTTCATTAATTTCTTAATGCAAATTGTGATTTGCGAAAGCAGGACAAAAAAAGGCGTTGTATACGGCTTCTGTGTGAATGAATGAACCAACACAGAGGTTTGCTCACTTCCTCCAAAGTTCACTTGTTTAATGTAAAGTCAAGCTTGTAGACCCAAAAATTGCTGTTGGGCTTCTTGCTGAAATCTGTGTAACTGTTCATATGATGACATAACTGGTGTAGGTGAAAAGTCAGTCAAAACATTGTTCCCTTCTATTTTATAAACGTTTTTCTCTCTTTCTCTTAGTGTTGCCTTTTCGATTTAGTTTCCATCATCCATTTGTTCCTGATAACTCTGACTTTTAATCTGTTTTTCCTACCACTGATTATAGTTCTGTTAGCTTCGGGTTTTTAGTCTCAAGGTTATGTAAACTAATAAAGTCACCATATTTTTTTTAATCATCTCGATTCTCTTCTCTTTACAGTTGATCATTCGGTGTTTCTTATACCATTTTCGATTCTCCGCTACCTATTCACAAACGCATACCCTTAGTGATGTGCGTTTTCTCGTTTGTAAATTCTGACTACTCCTGTGTTCTATTTATGAAATGAATATCAACTTTACAACTCAAATACTGCCAATAGTATTTCTGATGACCGTATCTTAAGTGACCTTGAAAAAGAACACTTCCACATCTTAGTAATTCACGGCTGAAAGAACAGAGCGATTCAATCGATCAGTTTACCATCGTTACTATTTTTTAAAAACATTTGGGTTCAGTGGAGGTTGCGAAAGTTAACTCCATGGGATTTTTGAAATAATTTCGGAGTAACCAATGTTTGCAACCCAGCAGTATAATCCTGTATGCTCTAACATGTTTCGTAGTGCACACGATGTGTGAGCGGAAACCAGGCGGTGTTGTAGACTGGAATTATGATTCAAAAGCGCTCGCACACACGTAGCATGGTAACTAGCGTGTTGGACAATAAATACTGTGTTTTATTGGACGTCTTTTTGCTACACTGGTGCCGGGACCCTGAACACAACGTAATTAAGTGACCATCGGCAAACCAAGTTGCGGATGGAGACGTGGAAGACTGACTGTCAGAATGTGTTGGGAAAACGAAGGACAACTTTTGACGGAATTGGGAACGTTGCTCACCGGAGGGCAAAAGCTGTGTATGCCTTGAGCGAACAAACAAAGGCCGCAACGTCGTATCAAGAGACACAGACCGCACGGACTCAAGAGTTTACAAAGGAACAAGACCGATAACGGGCAATGGATCGGTTTTGCGGTGCCAGATTTTGCGACACTCAAGACCCCATGGTTTACTATCAACACTTATTACGGCAGTTGACGTTGAGCTTACCGGAGGCAGATGAAAAAATGAAGGATAGACTGGTGAGGGAACGGTTTATCCAGAGTTTGCCGCCGGAGTTGCAAGAGAGCGTTCGGATGGCGGAGTCTTGTGGGATCACAGACATCGAATGGCTTGTCGGAATTGTACAATATCAACATGTACGGATGCAAGCCGGACGGCTGGAAGTCATTGAGCTCGAACAGAAAGTGGAGCAGCTGACGTAGACAGTGAAATGTTCGAGGATGAATGTGGAACCAAGAGGAGGACAAGTTAGACGAGCGCGTGAACAACCTCATCGTAATCACTGTTTTGTTTGTAATGGGGTGGGACACTTTGCCTACCAGTGCCTTAACAGATGTCTGCATCCTTGTTTTTCGGTAGTAACGTATTATCACGGGGATGTTCCGCGGGTAAAAGTTCTGATTGAGGGAGAACAAAAGAGTGCAATAGTAGATACAGGAGTGGGTGCGTCGATCATAGGCAGAGTATCAGGATTGCCCGTAAGGTCGGGTAATTGGCATGTAGTTACGGCACTGTGGACTCAGAGCGTTGAAATCCAGATAGATGGTATCAGGCTGCGCCACACAACGTTGGTGACTGACAGTGTGACAGAGACGATAATAGGCGCCAATCTTCTACGTCGTTCGAAAGCAAACGTAGACCTGGAGAGGAACGAGTTGCGTGTTGGTGGTGATGTCGTGACGTTGCATCGCGAAGAGACTAAGGAGCAGTGCCGAATGGACAACGTCTCGGTGAAGTCTCTGCCAGAGTGTCCGATCCCCGCCATCAAGCAGTGTGTTAATGAATTTGCCTACTTGGTTACTAACGCAGATGATCAACACGGTTTCTGTACATGGATGGAACACTCGACAGACCTACAGCCGGGTGAAGAGTGCAGACCAGTATTCCGGAGAAAACCATTCAAGTTGATTCCGGAAGTGGAGAGGCAGTTAAAGGAGATGCTGGAGAAAGGGATTATTCAAAGGACAAGCAGCCCGTTTTCGTTACCGACTGTGTTGATTAGGAAAGCGGAAAACCCCCGATAGAGGGCGCCGGTCACACACGTAAACCGGGCAGAAGTGCACAGAACGTGTGAGCGGAAACCGGGCGGTGTTGCGGACTGGAATTGTGATTCAAAAACGCGAGCGCGCAAGTAGCATGGTAACTAGCGTGTTGGACAATAAAGGTTGTGCTTCATTGGACGCCTTTTTCCTACAATAGGGTTCAGTTCGTTTATTTGTAATTTCTTTAGCTAAGCACCGCCATCGCCACCGCCACCCAGTTCGTCAGCTAGTCCACAAGCTGAAAGTGAATTAGCATCGGAAAAATTTGGGTAAACGGTCTGTTTTTCAATAATATGGTGCAACTATGACGCTAACGTGGTGATATTGTCTCTCGGATTGAAATAACAGGAAATCGGTACACATCCTAGATTGGTATTAAGAGTCGAACCTGAAGTGGAGCTATTACGTCTTAAGTGCTATCTGGTACCATTCAGTCAGTTGGTTTTAATGGCAGTTAGCATGGTGTTTATCAAGTATTGGCCTAACAACCAAAGCCCAACTTGACGGTCCATCCATCAGTCAATCTGAATGCTGGCAATTCATTGTAAGATCATAGTGACATTTAAACAGATGAAGAGGTCGTACTCTACACCATATCTGCCAGAGAAAGTAACGATTACCTTCTTCACCATTAGACTTTGCTTGAGTTTACAGGCTTCTCAGTCTAACAGTTTAGTTATTTTCATAGTAATTGAAAATGTAACTTATCTACATCTTCACAATTTTGCAACTCATTCACAACTAATGTTTTTCAACTGGTCATATATGGACTGTGTGAAATTGCATGAACATGATTCGTCCGTAAAGAAAGTATAATCTCACGCTTCAGCAACTGCTCTGTTTATGTCTCCATGGCCTGCAAGTTTATGATTACATGATATAAACAATTTGAACAGTAGAGTTCTCTTTGCAATGCACGACTTTGAAATTGTCACAGTGTCATCCTTAGTATGAATAATGTAATCAGTGTGCACCTGGGCGGTATTACAGAGATATTCATTCAAAATCTAAACTAAACTAACGGGTGGTCTGTCGTACCTTGCATCCATCAGTTGAACCATACTAAATTAGAATGTTATGAAATTTCGAACAAAACCTGAAGATTGTTGCTTGGTGGACGTTTTGGTCTCATAGATCAGTGTCACTGTAATCAACAATCAGCTGTCAAGATGAAGTGTAAGGATAAAGAACTGTTTTTTAGTTTAAACACTGTGGAAATCCTAATCGCAGCTATCGAGACCTGACAATGCTGCGTACGTTTTCTGACACAACAAACACACAGCAGAATGAACGCATCATTAAACAAAGTCGAAAGAATTGCAGCTATTTCCGTTAGGTTATTGCTGTTGTTAATTGTATAAATTTAAGTCAGTGATGACATTGTGAACCAATTCCTTATCATATTCTGAGAAAAATTGAGCATATAAATGTGCTCAGCGGTAATTACTACTGCGTTACATATCGTACTTGCTCGCAAATTTTACAGGCGAATACACTTAAGTCCGGCTCTTTTAAGGAACACAGGAAAGACACACATTGTGCTCATTCTAACGATCGTCCAGTTGAAAAGACTAACGCTCGGCATAGCGTTTGTGGGTTGAGTACGTGAAACAGTCGTCCGTTTCGAAAACTAAGCTCATTACATCTAAATATTTAGCATGGGACTGCTGATCAAGTGACGCGAAACTCTCCTGAAAAGGATAGTGATTTGTTTTGTTCGATAGTCGACTGAGAGGAATTTTGTCCAGCTATAGCCACTGTTCTGCAAACAACTCACAACTGATGAACTGGTCAACCGTGAAGAGAAATCAACCATGTAATCTTTAATATGCTTACTTGGAAACAAGAGGATCACAATGGAGTTGTTTTCCCTGACCAGAAGGTAAAATGGTCATAAGGTTTAACAACAGTAAAACTCCCGTCTAATACCTGCGTACGAAGTGGCCTAACCAATTAGTTATATTCAACTTATGACAGTTTAACCCTCCGATTATCCTTCAACAATACGTTTGCTAATTGGTTAATTAGGAAGTACGCTTTATATTTGCAGTTGGTGGCGTGTTCAGTTTACCCAAATCGGTTACACAATATCTTGACCTCTTCTGATCACTTTGAGCTCACGATCGTCGTTTCCGCGTGTTCCACATAATCTCAACTTGGGTTAGGTTACAAATAATTATGGTAACTGACTAACACGTGTGTTTCATTTCTAGGGTGACTTGACAGAACCTCATAGGCAAAGTACAATGAGCCAGTATAAGATCTTCACATATATGACGCTACGTTGTCACACGTGATGAATCAGGCTGGATCTATACAGCACTAGCAATGGTTTACCGGACACTAGAACCTGCGCTGAAGGTCATGGGGGAAATCTCCAGTTATTGGACAACTACTGACTAGTAAAGACTGTTTGAGGCTGAAAGTGATTATAAAATGTTCATGAACAGTAAACAACGCTGCAGTCTCAAGTTGGCTCCCTGAGCCAGTTGTCAAAAAACGACGTAATTTCTTTGCCCGCAACTTTGGGTTGATCGAAGAAAGTCAATAAAAACGAACTTGTGTCCAAGTATATCTACTGGAAAGAGATATTCAAGCATCATGATTTCTTTTTGTCATATGAATATCTGTTTTTCCGTTGCGCACTGAGATTGCTGGCTGGATTGAAAGCGGTTCGACTGGAAGCGAGATAATTTCATCAGTGTGTAAAATTATGACGTTTTATTGCTTGACTTTAGTGTACTCCTAGAAATATATTCCTGTTGTAGTTTTGGACTTTAAGGTACACATTGAAAATCGCACTGATAATCTTATTTTAGAGCTAATGGTCTCAGAGTAGCTGGTTTTATTAATTAAAATCAGCTACTCACATCAGACAATGGATTTAATCTTTTCTAAGGTTCTATTTCCATTAGAATAATTTCATTACCGTCATTTTGATGAAACAAGTCTGATTTCCCTTTGCTTTTGTATTAATTTACTGATGGACTACAAGCTATGGTTACCCCGGTTAGAAAACACCAAAACATCAGTCGCAATCTTTCGCATACATGGTTGGCTGTGTTGTTCATTGACGTTGAACTTGATGTGCTCCTATTCGTGGTTTTTTGTTATAAAACTACTCTCCCCTCCTTACTTTCTATCAATAGAAAATAAACTTCAGTTTTATTGCCTATCTTAATTCATTTAATCTCAATACAACATACTCTTTCCAGGTGGTCTCATGGGTCTCATGAAAATCACTCAAAGATTAGAACTTGCCCTCCTTCGGATGATAAAAATATTCCATCAATTTCTCACAGGTCACCTAAGTTTGTTACCTGTTAAACTTTAACCAAGAATTAGTGACTATGATTTCTATTGCAATACATTATAAAACCGTCCCGTAACATAACAGTTTTGGCTGAACAATGAATGAAAGAAGCGAGCCGTGCAATCTTTCAGAAGTGCGATCCGTAAGAAAATAACGTGTGAAATAGTAATACAAGTTACTTGGTTTATATTTAAGCCAAATTTAGGTCCAGTAATACAGACAAAGGACTGTCGTCACACGTTCAGCGTTGAAGTAAAATACACTGCTATTGCATCGACGATTACTTCAGGCACGTAAGAACAAAATCAAAAAGGACCGAAGTTAGAAAACTGTTTGACTGACGCCTCGGCAAATGTTCTCTCGTGTACTTCCATGTTGGAATGGCAGTGTCTGATTGCAATCAACTGTGTGTACGTCCGTGTGTGTACGTCCGCTCGGAGTTGAAAACACCAAGTGCCCGGTTAGCTATTAACAGATCGTCTCGTCAGATGATACTGTCTACTTCCATGTTTTCTTACTCAAAATTTCTGATGGTTGAATAGTCTGACAGATGTTTGATTTTAGATGAGACCCAATAGTGGGAATTCAGAGTTTCGGCTAGATTCGAACCAACGACAGAAACGCCATGCTCAAACAGGGCAAACGTTCTACCTGCCGAGCCACGAAGTCACGTCAGGAGCTCGGAACAGTTCGTTGATCCCCGTTTTGTTTGAAGTTCGACAAATCTGGCCGCAAGCTAACGCTCAGCTCTGTGAAGGTAACAGACATTGAATTCAAATTTACATCCGTAGATCCTACTTGGTTTAGTTAGCTGAAATTTCGCTTGCCCAACAGATGGTGTGGAAATTCACTGTCCTGTAAAATGCATAGTGTACACTGATTTCATGTGGAAGGAAGTAGGATCAATACCTGACCTCGAATATCGTTCAACTAATCGACCCACGCTGTCCTCCCTGTGAACCACTGTTGCACTGAAAACAGTAGATTATAAATTATCTTGTATGTTAATCGTGACCAATTTTCTTGTGGGTCCTTTCAAAAGTCATTGTCAAGCAAGGTCTCTTCACGTTGATGTATTGTATCCTCTAGTATGCTATGCAGTCTAATCCATCTTGGCTAGACTAAAGGCATGTACACGAGCACAAATCTGCATTCTATTGTGGTAACATTACCAAAACGTAGTATATTCATGCGTTTGATCAGCCAGCGTCACAGGGAATAGATTCAACCATTCTCTTGAGCATGTTTGTACCTAGAAAATTCAGTCTTTTGATACCTTGTCTTTCTAGCATGTTGCATGTGCTTAAATGTACATAGAACACATGGATTTTGCCTGAATCCGTTCACTTTTTATCAGGGAAGTATCGTAAACGTTTTATTCATTAGACACCAAACTGTTCAGTTTATCAGCTACTGGATTTTGTAGTTTTGCCACAGTGGTTTTCGAACTACCTGGACCATCCATCACGAGACCATCAGTGAGATAGCCAACTAATTAGTTAAGTTGACGTTACCGATGTTTCGGAAGTTATTTCTATTCAGAGCACGTGCCCCGTAGATGGATACTCATTAATTTCAAGGATTAGCCAAACCACATATTGTCATCAAAAATACACCACCGTAACGCATAATTCATCAGTTAATCGCGTGCGGTTTGTTTTTACACACATATACACACATAATCTGTGCCTTAATTTGCACGAATACACATTTTAACTACTGTCCAGCAATAAACCCTACTTTCTAAAACATTGATTCAGTTACTGACCACAAACGTTATTTTAAACAATCTGTGAAGACAGTGTTCGTTCGGCTTGGATGGAAGTCCCTAAGAAGAGACCAGTTGTTTGATGTTTTTGAAAGCAATTCTAATCACTTCTGAGTTTTATATAATCAGTTTGCAGAAACTCATGGAGTTTGACCTAAAAATGTGAAAACACCACAGTCCTATTGTTAAATCTAATATATTTAAATGTTCATACATTTGAAATGATTTCTCCGAGCCTGTAAGTATTGTTCCTACAATTTTTAAGCATACATTCCACCATGCTCTACATCGCAGAATATACACAGTTTTCAATCATTGACTGACATTCTTAAACAAAACTTTTAAGGACGATTACCATGTATTAAACTTGGATAGTTTGATGTCATTTTAGAGACATCTTATTTCGCTCCACATATACTTTGCTAAGGAATATCTCGCTTTAAAATTCAGAGACTACGTTCCATTACTTCGTTCTCTGTGTACTCTGTACTAGGCTTCAAATATTTTGTAAAGCAGTTTTTACTTCTGGTATCCTTCTACGACGATCACAATCGCTTTATACTCATTCACCCAAATGAAGTGACATACTTCAACAGTGTCTCACCGTGAATATGAGTGTGTGGTGAATACCATTTGTTTCTAGTTTTATTCATAGTCATTGAAAACTTTGATTCATAAGGTCATAATTTTGTGCAGGAAAGAGACTGTCAGCCTTTGTGATCTTATCACTGTGGTAATTGCATAATGTCATCTGTCGAACGATTCACAGGCGTGAAGATAATAATCGTTTAAAAAAAGTGAAGTGGAGTGGAAATCCTTGACACACTGCTAATAAACACCTCAAAGCAACATAAGAATACATCCGAAAAACATATGGACAGACAATAAAAAACTAGTACAACCGCACATGTGTAAGCAGCAACAAAACTCATGCAGATAGTCTTGGTAACCCATTGAAGCGTGTTAACCAAATAGG
Organism: Paragonimus heterotremus; assembly: GCA_013368495.1. Lineage (NCBI taxonomy): Eukaryota > Metazoa > Platyhelminthes > Trematoda > Plagiorchiida > Troglotrematidae > Paragonimus > Paragonimus heterotremus. Next base: position 99,095 of record LUCH01000864.1, on the reverse strand, counting down.
CTTTGGGAATGTAGTCTTGGCTGATTTATCTAGATGCCCATCGAAATGAGTTGTGAACATCGCAATCAAGTCGGCCACAGTTACAAAGGTGAATTATACCTTACACAAAAGGCTTGCCACGGACTCAGACGTTTAGCCAGCACAGCAGCTTGCATATCTGGAATCCAAAGGTATCGAAATGACACCCTAATCTTGCTTGCCACGGTAAAGGAAGAACACCTGTTAGTGAGCGACTAAACAATAAGATACATACATATTTAAAATATTTCTCCATCTCTCAAGTTAACAATTAAGAAATACTTTAGTCACTAAAATCCTTTTATCTGATTCACTAAGACCACAAAAGTCGGGTTATTGCTTAAAAACCCCATTCTCTAACGCACTAATCAAAAGCTATCAAAAGGTGGTGTAGTTTTTTTTTATCTACCTCGTATTGTAAACATATAGGTAATTAGATGACGAACTGTCCACATAATGTGAGTTTGTCCTTGCTCACTGTTTGCAGCAAAATAGCACTTGTCACAGAAGAACACAAAAGGAAATCAGTAGTTTCACACGACTTTTAACGCAAACTGTATCACCTACCTTCACGATGCGTCCATCCAGAGTTAATTCGTCCTGTTCTTTCCCCAGAGCAAACGTTCTTTCGTGACTTTGTCCACTTGTTTCTTGTCTTATATAAAGATCACTTTCTTCAAAATCGATAGTTAAAGAACTGCCTTCAAACTCCACTCTATCACGTATTTCCTGGTTAACGCCTGTAGGAAAAGTAACATTAATCCCCCCTGGATTTTAGAAACCCACCCAGTTCTGCCATAACAGAATCTATGTTTTGGCATTCGAAGCATTTCCACTCGCCTATGAGAGCTGTCATCGTTTTGCCAATTCGCGTTAGACCTGCCAGCTCAACGTTTCTTTTTTATATCGTCTAAGTGTGTCATATCCCTTTTGTGTTTCATTTAACTCTCATTGGTTCACTTTTGCCCTGGGTATAACTGGATGCGACCTTGAGCAAAGTGATTATAACCAATCATACGTGGATTACAGTTCGCGAACGTGCCTGTGTGGCGCGGAGAAAACGAACAGTTTATTTGTGCAAATCAGTGAAACATGTGAAATGTCTTGATTAGACTGCTGGACACAAATAGTTTTAGTGATAATTGAACAAGTTAGACAATAGGTAACGCATTAAACTTTAAAGCTTGGCATAATTCAAGCTAAAATCAGATTGTCCATTTTCTTGTTGAAGGTTATTCCATGAACTCGCTTTTGATCAAACGCATTAGCTATGACAAACCTAGATTCTGGAAAATAATTTGTCCGCAAAGTGGTAAATGTTTACCACCTGAAGTATCGATCCCATTTCAGTAATCCATCCGAGAAACACTGTAACCATGTCGGCTTCTTCATTTTTTCCTCCTCAGTATTATGATGTAGGAAATAGCGGAAGCCTTGTAGCTGAACAGTAGTCACTTCGAAGTTCCTCAAAGCTAACAAAGGGCAGGAAGATTTTGTTAAGACCAAAACTTTTGCTTATGACGAGGCAGGTAAGCAAGACTGAAGAGGCATTGAGAACGAGTTAACCGTTGTGACCGTTATCCGTTGTCGAAAATTGCGGCACAGGCGACAGAACCATTCCTACCCGCCTGCTATAAATAGACAACGAGAGAGGAGGAGGATTTCTAATGCGCACGACCCATAGGTGAAATTTCAGAGAAGCAATCGCGAAATATTATGCAGAACACTTTTCACCTCATTATTTGTTTGCCCTAGTTGCATACTGCAGTAGGGCGTAGATGTATAACAGAGAAACGCATGTCCCAGGAAGGAGAAAAAACTGCGTGCATTAGTCTAGAATATAGTCGGATGGAACAGCACTCTTGTATGAGCGGCAAATGACAGGTAGTAGCAACCGCACCAGATTTCCTCATTCCTGCATGATCACTCTCTCTCTCTAAAACATCAAATTTTGATTGAATTAAGCTGCTCAGCTTGGAAAAATATTCATTACACATACTTGGTTTGTTTACAACAACTAACATGGCCCCAGAAGCAATCCAACACTACAAAATTTCTACGCGGTTTGAACTTGCAGCTTATACCTCATACAGACCAGTCACACCAGTTAAGTGGCTCAGCATAATCTGCTCGTTTTTTGGACGTTCTTTGGCTAGAGGTACACTGCATTATGTGACACGTAAATATTCCAATAAAATTATAACTAAATTCTTTCTACATAATTTATTATCACTTCAAGTGATTGACTGTTTTAACATTAAGACAAAATAGGTAATGAACAGTCGACCACTTGGATCCAACGACCTTAAAGTAATGAACTCTTTACGTTTTACCATAAAAATATTAGTCATTGGTACATAATCTAGGAAATGCACTAATCACTGGCTCACCTCCGATGTGAACCAAATGGCGCATTGAACAAAAGCCACCACCAGAAGTCCCAGTCGGATTTGCCGGACACATGGGGGTATCGCAACAGTTACTGGTCACCAAAAAAATAAAGTTTAAGACAACCTCATGAAGTAAACTGTGTGCCGGAACTAGTCACTTATGCATAACTACGAAAATCGATTAGTAAACTACCACAGTTTAGTTTATATCTGGATTGTCATGTGCATTGTTTGTCTGACTTCATAAATTCGGAGTGGTCTAACTGTGTGAATACTTATCATCTGGTGTCTTAGAATGATTTATGAACTATCGCAACTGGAACAATACTTTTCAACCAATGTTGTGAAGGTCGTTCACATGATCAGTTAGATGTATCTGACGTGGGATTATAATCTGGCAAAATCTGACAGTTCATGCTGAGTGCACTCATTTTCGGAACTCTACACGGTAGTTTGAACTGATAACGTCACGGTGTGCACTGAGCATTGCAGCTTATGGTAAGAAAGAATGAACCAAAGTAGAGGAGATGGCATGCTCCACAAGGTGACTATTCAACTTGAATGCGAGAAAGTATACACATAAATGACTGCACCTCTGGCAAAATTCTATTAAATGACTTCCTCAAAAAACGAATGACGTTTATTTGATAAGATGCAAGTTAGGGACACGAAACATACAGGGTAACAATTTTGAATGAGAATCTGCTTGGTGAAAATAAGCTCTTCGGGTATACATTCATCTGAACAGATTTTGTGAACTCGGAAGCATAACGTTCACAAGGGACCATGTTTATATGCAGTTGGTGTAAAACCGTTATAGTGTAACAGTTGACCGGCCCACACCTTTATTTCGATAGAAATCTCTACAAAGATAGCCATTTTTATGCCTACTAAGCCAGACGTTCAAAAATGACAAATGGTTCTTCCTTCGAATTCAGTAGTAAACTTAATATCGGGGTGTAAGCTGTTGAGATGCGTGCACGCGGATTCAATCTGACTGACTTGTTTGCAAATTATAGATATACCATTCACGTATCTTTTGAAAAAAGTGCGTTGAGCTCATGGTATTTTGGGTTTTCTTTTCACAATAAACCATAGTTATATCGACCTGCAAAGGTTCAAATGACTTCACCGTTCAGTGGGAAACATGGTTGACCAGTGAACGAAA
>LUCH01000864.1:82389-94313 GCA_013368495.1 Paragonimus heterotremus | reverse complement strand
GAATAATAATCAGAATTATGAAATAGAAAATAGTGTAGAAAACGTTACAACAGAATTTCAGACTTGCCGATAATACTTCCTTTTTCATTCTATTCAGTTGTGTGTCAGAAAAAAATGGCACAAATTTATCTACGTTTGGATCAAAACGTGAGATTCTGTCCTCATTTGACAGCGTCCTGTTGAGTCTTGTCTGGTTCTTGAGGCATGTCCAGACAAAATTTCAACCATTTTATCCGACACGCGGGGTCCAAGCTATCTACGACAAGCTGTAGCAGAGCATGCACCGAAAGAAAAGTGGCTAATTCCGACTGTGGCATCCGCAAGTGAAGTCCAGCAAACCATTTCAAATTGTCAGACCATGGGTTCAGTTTGTTTCTACATAGTATCTTGAAGTAATTTCTGGAAATTACTCCATGTGGTATGCACCTTCTGATGAAAGCGTTTTGAAAAGATTCTCTCATTATTTTGCACCATAGTCGGACAATGTTTTAAATCCCTAGCCAGTGATTTAGGAGGGAGGCTAGGAGCACGTAAGAGTTCGAAATAGTTTTGTCCTCTCAGGAATGTGAATAAGGCTCGAAACACTTTCTGAAGTGGTTTCCGGCTACCAAAATTGGGACAGCCAAGAATGCCACAACAAAACACCTGCTCGAATCCTGCCACATATTAGATCTCTTCAACGCTTTCCGTGTTGTCTGTCAGAATGTGAACGAACGCGCTTTAGTTTTTCCCGATACATTAACCATATATCTTTAGAAAACACGGAAGTGTTGTGTTTACGTATGTGCAAATGGCGATTATTGTTTTTGGGCTGTTGGAGAATTATGAACGAACTGGGACAGTTTAGAGAAAAGTGTTGTAATTGAATAAAAATGATTCATGTAGTGAAATTATCGCAAATAATGGAATACTTGAAGTTCGTAAAACTTGACAAATGTGAGATGACTCTGTTTGTGATATGTTTTTCATGAGTGTGAATAGAATTGTCGGATAACACCAGTGTGACAGAACAGAAACAGTCATTGAGGATATATGGCTCTATGACGCATTTCACAGAATATAGCTTTTTCTTTATCTCGCCGGGAACGGTTATTACGTGGGGTTACTAAATAAGGTTGTGGTATAAAGTTGACTTAAGATCGTTTTCAGGAATAACAGAAATTATTCAACAGTCAGCAGGAAACGTCCGATAACGTTGACCTTCGGGAACATCAGCAAAACATTCTAACATTTATGAGTACTTACAGTGATATAAAGAGAAACAGCTCAGTTGATCATATGTGTAAGGTTTCGCTGTGAAGGCAAATAGTTGCCACTCTTAAAGCAAAAATATCCGGTTTTGATTATAATATATGTGTTCGGAAGAGGACGTGGCACACGTTAAACCTAAGTGTGCAAAATAAGAGAAAATTACACATAAGAAATGAGTACGCTTTACTTCAGCACTGAAGTTCAAACCTTCGAATATCCTTAAACCTATGAGCGCAGATGATGTGGATTCGTGCGGAGAAGAAAAGTTTTACATCCATAATGTTAGGCTCAGTATAAAGCCGAACTCACAAAAACATCAGCCTGATTCAAAAAGTTCTTCATTATTTTGAAAATTGTGAACGTTTTCTTTTGATGTCCACATGATCACTTACGTTAATGTCCACTCGACAACCAATCCTACCGAACGACTGATCCACTTCAGTCCGTCGATATGAGTAGTTTCTCTTTTCCAGTCTGCAGAATATAGTTCACACTTTCAACTACAGTAAGGTGTCGAGTTATATCCTTTGTAAAAATCATCTTTGGGCCCGAGTTTTGCTGTTGTTAAAGCTTAACATGACGTTATCAACTGCGGTTAGTAAGACACGTTATGTACCACCTGTGCCAACTGTAAATTCATTGAAACAGTGGTCAATCTGTATTCCTCATGATTGCACAAACCAAGTTCAAATGTTGATAGCGCTGATGATATGGACTACAGAACAAAATTCGGATGTAGTGTTTCCATTCGAAAGTGATTGTTTGTAATACATGTGGGAATAGTAGGCATTAGTTCTACTGGAAGTGACGAAAATGAGACTTATATTATCTCAAAAATAAACCTTTCTGTTTTTCTTTATATGTATCGTATGGTCTCTGTGTGTAGTTAGTACATAAATCGAACAGTGTACATGTTGCGACAATGAGTTCTCACGTACGCAGAATTATTGCTATGTTTACAGGCTAAACACCGGTTCACTGATCGACGTTTGCAGTGCATCAGGAGAGACAGATTATCACATAACAAAAGGAAGGATTTTCTAAAAAAAAGATTGATTACAGAACGTGAAGAAAACAACACAAAAAACGACACCGAATCGCCCTTTAGTAGAAGGAAGTCAGATGGCAATTTGGAAAGAGGTGAGGCTGATTTCCACAATGTAAGAAATCAAACCGTGCGCCCAAACCGTATAAACCTTACCGTTGCTATTATGGTGAGTTCAGGATGCGGACGACACAAGGATTGTTGATATAGAAAATCAACATCGGGGGTATGTGCTTCAACCCAGCATCCAACACAAACATTCATGCGTGCGGAACAGTAAGCCCGAGACTCCACGATTACCAGTGTCAATTTCATGTATGGAAAATATCACTTGTTGCCAAGGTACACTTCAATTACCCTACATGTATTTTCCCCCGGTTGCTTCAATGCTAAACTCCGTGAGTCCGCCTGACTACTGACGAGCAGGATAGCGTGGTCGTTCATCGTCACAACATCAGCGGTGTTATGACCACAAAAGACGGTTGGTCTGCAAAGTTGTTTACTGCACGAACTCCCGTACAGCTTATGTTAAAACATGGAACTACGAACACACACTCATTTGGTTGGCTGACGCGCACTCACACACATTGGGTAGCAGAACTTTGTCATTCACCCTGACGGCACTTCCCCCATAGTACGTGCACACTATTCCGATAGTCGCTTCTGGTCCATCGACTACCTGGCACTGAGACTTGCCCTTTAGTCCCCGAGTGTACACACTGTACTACTCACAAACCAAGCGGCTTGTTATACGACGGTAAGCTTTATTGTGATATACGCATGTGCCTCCATGCGATGCGGGACGTGACGAGACTAACATAATAGATGTTGTAGTCGGGTGCACATAGACAGGACTCTGATGGAGCACTGGAATGTCAGTTGTGTCAAGGTGCCATTGTCGTGGTTCGACGTGTTTAGTGCACAGTTTGCGACTTCTGATCACCCAACTGTTTACATCAACAAGTCAGTGAACATGAAATACGGACCTCGGACACAAATGTAAAAAATAATCGATCGACGTCCTATGTGGTTGACAATATGTTCCTCGGTGTGACTGTGTACGCGTGAATCTTGGTCACTGCTGTCAGAACGTAATACCTGGATAGACACGTGTCATTTAGTCGATGGTTACTGTTTAGTAGATAGGTCATCAAATGAACTACAGTGAAACTCAGTGTATTTAACGAATCTTTATTCTGGTTCCGCCACATTTTATTTCACTCTCCACCACAGTATTTTTTCCGTGTTGCAACAGTTAACGTTCGATTTAATGTGCTTAAACAGCTCGCTTTTTTAGTATTTATACATATCGTAAGTTCAAAGGTTTCTCTTGAATTTCCGAAAAGTTACCTTCCTAGGTTCAACCCAACCGCAGATTCTCGTTCGTATCATGCTACCTTTTTTAACCAAATTCTGGGAACTTCAATTGTTCTCACATTTCGCTTAATTATTGCTGCCGACTGGGAGATTTGAACTGTACACATTCGAAAAACTGAGTTGGTGTCATTGGAAAACGAACTAGTACTCACCAGTTTTTACTGACTGGGGACTAATGTCTTGTCGATCCTTTCAGATTCCTACAGAAGCCATAACTAATTCTCTTCACCCAAGAAGTTTGTAATATCGCGAGGGTTTTTAACACAAACCTACTAATATTCAGGTGATTTATGTACGGTGATATCTCTCTGGTCACCTAGGCTACGGCGATTTGAAAATTTTGTATTAGAAAACAAGCGTGGATGTTGAATCTGGTGTGTTGACATGCTGATCGTACGTGGAAGACTGGTGTTTGCATGAGAAGTTGGACAATAAAAGCTTAGTTTTTTGCTGGTTTGATTGAAAGTTTGAGCAGTCGGAGAGACAGGTTAGTAGGTCTAGATGAATCTGTAATATATAATGATGATAATTTCCGATTGTAATTTTTCTAAGGCACATATTTTTCAACCACTGGCAACTCCCAGACTGGCGTATCGTACTGAAACTTCCTCAAAAGAAGGAATATTTAATCAATCACCTTCCCATGTTTGCCAAGTCTATTCATAGATATTATTTTTGTATTGAGGGCAACAATAGTACTGAATAGATTGAGCACACCCAAAGAATGCTAAAATATATAGTAACTCTAGTATAGCTAGAATGTGAATCTTTTCAAATTAATTGTATATTGCAACGTCTGATCGGTTTTCGTTTGATTCCGATTTATGTCCTGTTCTTCTGGTGACCTTTGTCAAGCACTGTGATATGTAATTGACCCGATAATGACTGAGGCTTCACGCTTCCATTGGATTTGTGAATATGGCTCATTTTCAAACCTTAATACCTCATACCACTTAGATCTACATTTTGCAGATGCGAACAGGTCAAGTCAAGTTTGATGAGAAAATTAGGCGCCGAACTTAAAACAGCTTGCCGTCAGCAACCAACACAGAGAAAGGAGGGCATAGGCAATGATCTTTGCTATGTAACACCTTGTGAAACTACCCAGGAATCGCGACGTTCAGCACGGCCCGATAGAATAGCAATATACCCATTATGTCTCGTCACGATTCAAACACATCACTGTTAATAATCATTTGTGTGGATTTGTCAACGTATATGGAACCCTTGTCTATAAATCATTTAAGTGGCAGTCTATTCTTCATAACAAACCAACACCAGAAACGTTGGTTATCCCTGACGCTGCCGGGACTAGAACTCCGGCCGCGCTGTTCACGAGGCAACCGTGTTGATCACTGTGCCATTCACCTCACGTTAGACACAGCAGAATTGTCGTATGAGATGGTTAACACGTTTGTCTCTAGAACAGGGTGGCCGGAGTTCTAGTCCCGGCAGTGGCGAGTATATGCATTGCTGGTGAGCTCTAATGAGAGCGAAACTGGAATCTAGTGCTTCTTTTCGAAGGTGGCAGAGTGAAAAGTCTATGGGAGTGGGGGAGCAGCTTTCAACCGTGAATGATGTCCAATCTATATAAAAACCAAAGTCTTCTACTTCTTATCCGTAACAAGAAATCTTGTTGACGTCATTATTTTCTGGCCATTAATTCACTATTCTTGTCAAACAAATTGCCGTTTATCACCTTGGGTCCCAATACCCAAGGTCAGTTCATGTTGTTCGATGACGGTAACATCATCCTGAAAATTGAAACTTCCACAAATGCCAAGTGATGCGTGCTCATCAAGGAGAGGTCACAGGTTTGTGCCTCTTAAGTGCTGCTGTATTTTTGTTCACTTGATTTTAAAACTAGCACCCATTTTAATAGCCAATGAGTAACTTTTGTAACAATGTATAAATAATCATCGGTTTCCTCTGACGTTTCTACTACATGGGTTCACGTCAGTCTCTCAACACCTTAAAATCGTGGTTTTGTGAAAACGATGATATTTCACTAAAGGCACCATTGCCACATTCGCTCATACCTTTCTCCATCTATTTGTAGGACAACATAATTTTTACTGAACTGGCTGTTTTCTGGCGTGATGGTGCGACTGTGGATGACAGTCCGAAATAACTTCAAGGTCGGCTGTCAGTCATAGAATTTGTCACCCTAATTATGAGAAAATGTCTATCAGTGACAGTTTTTCAGGAACTCGTATACCATAGTTATTTCAGGTTTCTATAAAACCATTACAAACAAACGTCCTAGTCATGTTTGCTTGTCAAAATCTATTAAGATTCTAACTTGTTAAACTCATTATTTCGTTACAGTGTTCAAACTGCTAGGAACTGGAATTCATAAAACTTTTGATGCAGTCAGCCTTCTTAAATGCCGCGTCTATAAGACGTCTCATGTTTCAAAATGTCGTCATACTTTGCCTGCATCAGTCTAATTTATCCGCACTCCACATGGTTATTAGTTAACAGCTTAAAAATAGCAAATCGTAATATGCTCTCACCGTCCTCGTCCACGTTTGCATTTATGGCTGTCTGAACTCGTATGGTCCACTCAGAGGGCTTGAAGGCGGCACCACTAACACCCGAATGCACAGTACTTGAACGTTTTTCTGTACTAATTACTATATGATACATGACTTCGTACTTAAGTTTAATAAAGTAGTAATAAATTCAGGCTAGCTGACGATGGTAACTGATATTTTTAATCGTGGAAAACTGATTGTCGATCGGTGGCAAAGCGAATGGCCTTGGGAGAATTTCCGAGTCACGCGCTACACACAGCTGTGTGTTCAAAATGAACACATGTGACTCGCAAGATCCTAATTCTATCGTTTTAGTGAAGAACGGTCAGTCATTTAAATCGCAAGTTATATTTACGCAGAAAACAAAATACTTATCTAGAAAATCCTGGAGGAAACCGAAGGAATCAAAAATACTTGATTTCCTATATACACAAAATTAAGTTCATCTGTTATGGTGGTTTAATGTGGTTTTTGTCAATAGCTTTGAAGTTTGTGTTGCAGGTTTGTTTGATGTGTAGCGGATTCTTAGACACAGAGGTAAATGAATAAATGTTAAACCCCGAGGTTTTTGACCTGATCGCGCTTTCGTTGATCGTGAGTTCATTTTGCGACGAACAGTGGATCAAGGGAATAGTTAAACTGGTTGGTTGTGATATTGCACGTCCCAGTTTTGCCTTGATAAAATTTTCTCTGACGCAAATGATATATGCCTAGTTGTCTACTTCACAGCGTAGAGTGAGACTTTGTAGGCAGATGTCCCCCAACACTTACTGTTCTGACTGGCGTTTGCATTGGCTTATACTTTCACTCAAACTGACGGAAGGCTCGGCTGTGGTTCTTGCCTGGTGGTAAGCTGACTGTTACGGAGTTTGCGGACATCATTTTACGGTAGCATACTACCAACATCAAACAAACCATGCTATAGTGTTCAAGTGATATCATTCCAAACACTGAGTCCCTTTTAGCCACTTGAATGAAACAGTCAGAAGACACAAATTACGATATGAATTCATTTTGCACACTCTCGTTAATCGTAAACGTGTGGCTAGCTTGAAAACAAAAACGATTAATAGTACAACTCTGGCTGGATCGTGCTTGGTACTCACAGCTAAACCCGCGGTAAATAAGGATTGATTGTCAGTTGTTTTCGTGCACATGGGACTGGCTGTCTCGGGGTGATCAGCAATACTTCGATATACTTGGGAATTTGTGAGCTGGAAGCATTCATCGAGACCATAAACGAAAACGCAATATTGACAGTGTGATCCGTAGCTGATAAGTGCTTTGCAATGGATGAAACGGTATTTTGTCCTCGCCGAATGTCACCGATTGGCTGGTTAGTCAGCGCAACTCTCAACCAGTTTGGGATGTGCTCCATGGCCCTGATCTTAAGCATCTTTTCTGTTCCACCACTGTGTGTTTCCGCGACTGCAAGAAGACTGATAGATACAATGGCTGGTAAAAAACATTGGGATTTTCTTTTTTGATTAGGATTAAAGGTAATTTAGCAGTTTATGCGAGCAGGACAAGCTTTGCTGCCGTATACATACGTTTTAACGCAGACTTGATCATCTTTCCAAACGTGTTCATCAGACTATCACCTTTGATGGGGAGTTTGATGTAGACACCATTTTTAGGGGCTTCCACAGTTGCATTTTTCGGGGGAGTAAATTTACCCCATCTCCGAATGAAACGTTCTGGGAAATTGTTAGCATGGAGCGTCTCATGCAACAGTGTTTTTCGGCTTTTAATCTGTCCTGGGAACATATTCTTTACGTCCTGGGGAACAATATACGTACCAATGACCTTGTATGTGTAACAGACGCAAAACTCATGAAGTTCAAGTATTGTTCTGTCTATGTTGGTTTATGGTACACTGAACGTTCGATAGATCCGTCTGACCGACGTTTAACCAGGATGCCCAGGATGGGCAAACTGTTCTCACTTTCGTACTCAACTGTGACCGTCGGTTTGGCCGTGAGTACCAATCACGGTCCAGCCAGATATGTACTTTTAATTGTTTCATTTAAATCTCCGTGGTTTTTGTTTTCAAGCTAGTCACACGTTTACGACTGACGGGAGTATACGAATTGAAATGATGTCGTAATTTGTGTCATCTGATTATTCTACTGAAGTGATATCACTCGTTTGTGTGCAGTGCTCTGTACGACTTGAATAACGGAGGTGTTACGGGTTCAGATTAGCTCTAACCTTACCTTTTTCTTTGCAGATAGGCGATTTGTTGCAGTTAATCGATTTACCAACCTCAGTGCTGCATTCTTCTAAGCTTCAGACGTCAGTGGCGACGTAACTATGAGGAGAATGAGGTAAACGGGTGCGTTTCCTAATTTGGTCATCTGCTGTGTCACAGCTCTGTCACTTTAACATTTGGGAGGAAAGTTCCCTTATGCATACCTCAGGAACAGATGATTTGTTCGTGTGGGAAAGGACAAAACAACCCTCGCTTTGGTCTCCGGTGCTTCGCAGTGAGTGAATCAGGCAACTGCAGTATTATAGGAGCCTATCATTGTAATGTCAGGTGACTTATGGTTGACCAGCAAGACAAATGAGGAGTCACTTAGAGTGGTCATCACTGGATTCTCCACTGGTTACTGAGTTCGATTTTTCTTTGACGGAGAAGCATGATACTAGCCCCCCCCCACAAAGTTCGTGGGGGAAAATATCGGTTACACACCACCACCGCCCTGAAGACTGTCAGTAACTTTACACAACACCACACTCCTTCGGCGCCTAGGTCCACGTTCTATGCTTGCACTCTTTGTTTGGATTGCTCCAACGTTGTTGTGATACTTCCCAGCAATCACCGTCACCTGATCCGCGTTTGGTGACCAATCGTCAAACCTTGAGTAATTCACAATGATGCGATTTTTAAGAGCCCTCGTACCCACAGATCGACCACCTTTTTGGTCACCTTTAGTTGATTAATCCTCGAGTATAAACTTAGCATCCTGCTTCCCAGTAGTAGTTTTTAAATAAATTGGTTTTTATAACTTACGATCAAGCATTCCTTTGGCGTAATACATTCCTCGGTCAGCAGGTATATTACTGGTTGGCGTTTAAAAAAATTTCTCAGTCCATTTCTAACATCAGTGAGAAACAGACATACCGAAAGCAGCCAACAAATAACCCGCGGAAAACGATAACGCTACACCTGCTGCGCCACCAGTTGTGACCCGGCTCACAAGTACAATAAATGGTACAATGAGTTGTGTGAGTTAATCAAGACGGTAATATTTTGATTGGAAATGGTGTGTGGATATGCAAGGATGTGGCAACCTGGTGCTCTCAGCACGCTGACCCCCACTAAGTTACCTAATATCCTCTCCGACTGAGTTTTGTTGTTAGACCTGTTAAAAGGGTGTATACCCTTGCCACGACCGAGACTAGAACTCCAATCACGCTACTATGAAACAACCGATTTTACTGCTGCATCACTGACGTCACATTAGGTAAGACTGAATCATCATACTTGAACGCTCAACCACATCCGCTTGTGAGTAGTGATCAGATTGCTCAATCCTATTCGATTTTACCCTTGGGATACGTCACGCATGATCGAGTTCCGAAGGCTCCCCCTAATCAGTTATAAGCATAGAGACCACTTATACTCCTAACGCTGATAGACAAATCAATATGCAATTTATCCGGAATCAAAACAGCCGTAAAGCCAGATTTTTCTTCTTTTGGTTTTAAAGCTCAGAAATGATTAATCCGTTACGGAACAGTTTTGCTGCATTCAAATCATGATCTTGGATAGACGTGATCAGAAGCTGACTTGGTCGTAAATTGTCGATTAGGCATGACTACGTATGGCACAACCGCTGTGTTGATTAAATCTCGTCCACCAGCATCAAGCCGTTCGGATTTTCCTCTGTTTGGATCTTAGTCTGATTGTACCTACAGTACAACGTTTTAGAGAAGCGAGCATGCAAAATTGCAATTAATATTCATTCTCAAGTAACGCAACCTCTGATGATGGTCGTAAAATATGGAGTTGCATCGAACATGAAGGATCACGTGAAGTCAACACCAGTACGTTTCATGCTCCAGAATTCTACCCTCGAACAAACTTATTCAAAACACAGTCTATTTTGAAGTCGGTTGTAAAACATGTTTAAAGCATTCAGAAAAAGACTTCCGGTGGATTGCACTGTTTACACTTGGTCACTGAGACGCTGATTGTCTGCTCCTGTTTGTAAAACGTGAACGGTGGGCAGTGCAAAGTAGGTCTGTGGACAAAAAGTGACTCTTTCTCGTGGCTTAGCCTACATGGCCGGCCAACGAGTGTGAAGTGGATTGATGACACTGGTGTACTGGCCTGGTAGACTTGCACGAGTTACCACGATTCTCTACGTCCAGAAACTGGACCGTGTGTTATCGATCAATGAAGTTCAACCTGAACGCATGTGTCACCGATGCATACGGACTAAATCCTGGAATCATTCAAAGGTAGTAGCTCGGTGATAAGTCTATTTTCATTAGCCACAAAACCAACAACCTGCAAAAAATGAAGCTCAAACTTTCGTGTAGGCAATGTGAGACACGTCAGCACAGACGGAACATTACGCCGAGCTACTTATCATAAGTAAGCCCACCGCGTGGTCCCGCTAGAAGGTGACTTCAATGCACACTCGTTATAAGATTTGGTTTTTGCTTTTCTGGGCCCATATGGATTAGTGGTATCGTCAATGGAGTGACCGCGATCTGTACCGCCCATATGATGGAGAATGAGCCAAACAACTAGGCCTTCGGTTGCGTGTGTCTACTGTTCGTCAATCGACTACCGATCATGACCCAGCTGACAGATTTCTGGTTGATCATTAGAAAGCGGATGTTTGGGCGACCCAGATGGGGAATTTAAACATTGGGACAACATCATCAGGTGTGTGAATTCCCTCAGAAAGCTTGAAGTACGCATCGATCTTTTTTTTAAACACCTTCGCACCCTGTTATTGTCAGGTTAGTAAGTTTACTTACTTAATGGATATCTGCTGTCACTTCTGGAGCTGCTGTTGTTACTACTACTGCAGCTGTTGCTTATTTACTGTTTTGACCCGGTGGGTTGTGTTGACTAGGCTTTCCAGGTTCACTGATGTCAAACAGACCAAGTGGGGAAAAGCCAGACAAGAAATGCACACGCTCACAGGTATGTATGTCGTGCAGAAGTTGAATATTAAACGACTAGAAAACTGCGAGACGAAGACTGCTTTCCATTGTGCCGTTGCCGCTCGTCTGCATAACGCTCCTTTATCCACTACCCCCGAGGTTATGTGGCAATTCATCAAGGAACGGATCACGATGGCAGCCACTGAGACGATTGGTGTCAAACTTCAGAAACTTCCCGATTGGTTCGACAACAGCAGCATGATTATCTCTTAACTGGTATGAGAGAAGAATGCCGCGTTTGCTACCTCCACATTGGATCAGAACAGTGAAGCGAAGAAGATCACGTTCCGGAGTATTTGCCGTCAACTGGCTGAGCGCGTTCGTGGAATCAAAGACGACTGATGGATGAAGCAGGGTGAGCGAATGCAGGGTTTCGCAGATCTTCGACAACATAAGGAGTTCTACGATTCGCTCAAGGCGATTTTCGGTCCATTGGTCCAGTCAATTAAAGAACTAGTAGACATGGACACCGGCTGTTCTTGCACCCAGCCAGAGGACATCATGAAGGTCTGGCGCAAACACTTTGG
>LUCH01000864.1:50611-65421 GCA_013368495.1 Paragonimus heterotremus | reverse complement strand
GACGTCGAAAGTGATTTCACTTCAGACTCATTTTCCCAGCTTTTTAGTTGATTCTACTAAAAACTATCGTTTCTTAAAAAGAATGTTGTAAAATCTCTAGTATTCGGTTGACCTGCCATGGTCCCAGACACAAAATCAAACGCTTACCCGCCTCGTTCAACCCGATGTGTGCAGTAGACGTTCACGCCCAAAACTTCTCTTTTGTGCTAATACGTTAATTGATGGATAGTTTACTTGCACACAGATGAACTCACATTATCTGATTGATCCAACCCAGCAAGTTCCATGAACCGTATGGTTTGTGTCAGTGGGCCAGTCGACCGATATCTCTTCAAAGGTCTCACCCAGGCCACGTTAATGTAAATGTGTTTGTGCGTGCCTGCACGTGCTATTACCCGTGTTGCCGAAGCCATCCACGAAAACGGACAACACGCCTTATCACTCAGGTCTAGCAGGCGCGGCAGACGTCATACACAAAAGTACAAATCAAGGACAAGAATCTGGGCGCACGCAGGCGAACAAATGGCAGACGCGTTCGACCGGAGTACCACCACCACAAGCAATAACGGTGACCCGCAAGCCCAAAATAGAAGACCAGATGGCAGATCTCTGTCGACCCGCTCGCCGAACCAAAATCCTGTAAGCGTCTCTGCCCCTATTTGAACATCGAATATGTTACACGCAATATCTAAGGTCTTTGTCACACGATCACGCAGCATCGACGCGCGCATCATCACCCTAACGTACTGAAATGTCAGATCAGCTGGCCCGACTAACCCTATCTTGATTCACACCAGTGATTCCCCTTGCAGTTTGTGAGGTATTGACACATAAATTGAACACGTCAGTTCGCATATGCGACACATGCGGCAAAAACGGTACTTGCGAACATTTGGTCTTGACGACTAATAGCAGGGACCAAATGGCATTAAGCAAAATGTTATAAGCAAACCATTTCAAAACAGATAACAGTATACGAGACTGGTTGGTCGGAGCACTTGCATCATTCATACGTCTACTCAACGTCCGCTCATCTACCCAGATCACTTAGGCAGAATGAAAGATGTTTGACTGAGTACCATAATTGCTGTAAAAGAAGAAACTTAAAAAGAGTACAACTGAAAACCGTTATTCATAAAATAATGGAGCGAAGGAATTCAGATTTCCTTATGAATAATGTCAGACAACACCTTGCAATGGCAAAGCCAATTTTCAATGAACAGACTACGGAAAGATCAAATTAAGCTTGAACTACAAAACCGAATAGTTGGAAAGTTCCCTTACAAAGTGGGAATACACACAAGGATAAACCAGTAGGACAAGACATTTCCGTCCATCTTTTGACTCGAATCAGAATTGTAACGATCAGCGTTAAGGAACCGGAGGTAATGATTAGGTGTAGATATTTCCTTATTTTTGTTTGCAAACGATGTTTTATTTCTGTACAACAACCTTTTGTATCACCTTTACATGTTGTTCAAATTGATAAAAGTGACCTTGCAGTACAATACCCATTTTGTGCACACCAATCTGCTCTTCTCTCCGTTGCCCGGTCGTTTGACGATGCTACACGGTTCTATTATCCAATTTTTTAGCTCCGTTGTACTACGAACATCCTCGCATCCCGGATCGCGCTTTAGTAGTCCACGGCAACTATGTGATATTACCAACTTCTGGATACTGGTAATTTGGAATATTGTGATGGTCATCTCGAACACTTGTGAACCATTTCCTGCGAGTCAAATCTTTTTGATTACCTTAACTTGCTGGAACCTTGTAACTATTTTGTCTCATTCGTTCATTTCATTATCATCGATAGCCTAGTGACGTACACCCACATTTACCTAGTCTATTCAGTAACTCGTCTTGGCCACTACATTAGTGCCGAACAGTAGAGTCCTTAACTCAAAGGTTTGTTGATAAGATGTACGCTATTTCGAGAAAAGCAGTACCACTTGTCCTCCGAAAAGATGTGTAGTTGAGTTAATGGGTGCTGCAAATTAGTTAGCCAAGCAACTTTATGTTTTCTGTCCAGGTTGTTTGTGTTTTCACAGTTTACTACTAACGTTTGTCAATGCTAACTGCAGTCAGATTCCATATATCAATTCGGGCCAGTTTTCTATTTCGTACTGTTACCCAGGACAATGTAACCAGATTCAGGAACACTCAGTTCGTTGCTTCAAGTTTACTTCAGCTATAGTGCTGTGATTGATTGTTCTTTGTCGACGACCAGGACTGAACCAGATCTTCCGGCTATCTCGTCATCCAGTATGAATGATCTTCTACTAGATAAAACGAATGAGTGACTATATTCCGCAGCAATAGTTGGAACATACGGCCAGTCCGGAGAAGGAAAGAAGAAAAAATCGCTCTTATTATACACTTTAGAGGAAAGGGTACTGATATCTGCCTCAGAAATGGTTTAAAAGAAGGAAATGTAAAAAACAGTAAAATTGACAGTAAAATCTGGGACATGAAAGTGTTTCCGAACCGAACACATTAAGCAGCGCTGTTTTTTTCAAAGCAAGCAATATGATTGCATCCGTGTCTGTGTTTATCGTGTTACGCATTTACCGCAAACCTTCTTATTAGTGTGTCTACTGTACTGTCGCAATTTAGGTTCTACCTGATTACAACTTGAAGATTCAAAAGCAAGCCCATTATCAAAATTTTCATGTACACAAACTTGAGTTCACGTCAAATTCCCCTTGAAGTCTCTGATCGCTATCTTGGAAACTTTCAGTTCGCTTGCAGATTGGTAGTGACTAATGTTGAATTGATAAAAGCCGTTCAGTCACTATGTGCCGACTTGCAGGTCGGTCACCCCTATCTGAAAGGTATATCCCTGTTATCTGAGTCACACTATCAATACTGACGCTATGAATCTGTGTTCTTCAAGCCAATTTTGAGGTCTAATAGGGTTTCAATGCAGTATTTACCATTCGGTCATGGAATATTACTTTGAGACTGCTGTACCCCCATCCAATCAAAATCAAACGTTAGAAGACGAGAACTGGTAAATGATAACACTTCGTATTGGCACATTAACACAAAGCAACTAACAGCAGAAGATCTCAGCTCAACGTCTAGCTGAGAAAAGAGATATAAAGTATGAACAATTATTGTCATTCCTTGTTCTGCTTAGGTTTTCTCCTCCTCCTTCCGTACTATAAAAAATTTAAGTTAAAGCTGTCCACATTATTGATTATTTGATACTGTCCAGCTAGTTCAGACTGTCAGCATTCGAGGTACACCTTTTTCAAATATAAACAAACCAAGAAGATTTCAGTGTGATTTGTCAATAAAACATAACTTTTGGTCAATCACACTAATTATTTCCTCAAAATGCTGAAGGTACTATATGGTGGAGGGCGTCCGTTTCCCATTGGATAACGTGTGTTATTTTATAGGATCGGTTGATCGTCAGTAGATATCCAAAAATTTTGCATATCAGCTAAAAGAATTCCTCCAAATTTCAGTACGGGAACATTGTTCAACTATGTATCGATGGTCGCACGATTTAAGTAATGCAAAATTCACTTTAATCACTGTAATCGTGAGAATAAACCCTCGGTAAATGTCTTCTGCTTCCCCCCTAATTCACTTCTACAAGTCACCCAGTGTGTGTATGAAAGAATGAGTTGTTTTACGCTGTCTCATTGTTCTTGGTTGTTGGGTATCTCTGAGTATCTCGCCTTACATTTATGTCACTGGGAAGCTTTTTATACTCTGTCGTTCTCATCTGTGTGAAAACGTAACATTTTTCTTTCTGTATAAACCGACGAACCTATCGATGTGTCATAAATGAGTAGGACAAGACCAGTGTTTCAGTGACAGTGTCTGTCCTTGCTGTCTCGGAGTTAAGCTGACCGAGTCACTGTGTACTATATACCTAAGATTTGTCAATCTAGATAAATTAAGAACATTTCAGTCAGCTCAAATTGAGTTGGTAACAAAAAAGGTTTTGGCCAGTCATTCCGGTGTGAATGATAGAAACGACTCTGGTAACAATCGTCAAATCCCACCTCCCCTCAAATATGCATACGCCATATTATGAGGATTAGATTCAAATCCAACCGAACGATCGATAATCGAGTGGGATCCATTGGATAAAATCTACACGCCTGCATTTGAAACTGGTCGTAGATGCACGAATTGATAAGGCAATGCTGTGGGACTGTAATTATGGTCATGCCTATCGCTTCATTTCGGTCATGATTTGTCTAGTCAAGATTAGAAGTGAATGGTTACGGATGTATGTCACGCATCCATCTGTACTGTGAACTAACAGCTCTCGTCTGCTACCAGTGTGACTTGCTCCACACTTTTAAATCTCCGGGTTTTATACATTGATGAGTTCTTACTAGACTGAAAATGAGTAGGGGGCAATCCTGGTAACCACTTCGTTCACGTCCATACTTAGAGCTTGTAAGTGTGTCATCTTTCTCTTCTAGTAAATCCGAATGATTAACTCCTCTTGGTTTTTAACAACTATTTTATGTTCTTCACATCTCAACTCGTTATTAATAATAAAACATTAATTTTCACTTTCCAAATATGCATAGCATTAATATTAAAAGTAAAACTCATCCTTCTGAAATACACATCAGAATGTTCTACGGATAAATTGCAATTTGTCTCTAAGAGTTCAGTGGAACAAAACACATATCGTGTGTACCAAAGTGGCAACCACATCCCCGTTCACCATCATTGCGAGGGCTTGACAATTCGCTAAGGTTAGATTACGTCCGCTCTCCAGTTAATGTGCAGAATGAGTTATCTTAAGCGACCATCTACAGAATTATTTAAGCCGGTGGGTAACCAGCCGCATTTTGCGGGTTAGAGATTCGTATCAACAAACAAAACTCTCCCAAAACTTTCTTGTGACAATGTATTTTGGTCTGGACGTTTCTCGTCACCGAATACCTTTGGAACGGCTGGACGGGGGGTCGAACTGTGTTACACGATGTTACTTAGTGGGCAAACGTCATTAGGTCCGTACAAACCAATTGTAATGTCAAAAACTTCACAGTAGTTGTCACATTTCTGAACTCTTCCTATCTGAGCTGCACGGAACGGTAAGTAACTGAGAGCGTATGGAGAGTTTTGTCAGGTCTACGATAAGATAAGCATGTTCACCTGGTTCCAATAAACCCTCATTGTTTATGTCGTACGAAAATCTGCTAATCAAGAAGTGTTTTGATCAATCCTGAAGTCCGTCACTAATCAGAAACGGAAGCAAGAGTAACGTTTTGTTTGCTATCTGTATCAACGCGTTCCGTTTTTCTAGGCTAGGATGTGATCGGATAATTACCAAAGTTCAACCAGTAACTGTTCACGTAGAAACATGTTCATTTTGACCTAAGTACATGACTTTGTTTATGCTTTAGGGACTTACTTAACGTTTATACTGTGTTGTTTACACAGAACCCGAAATGCACTTCAAGTAGTAGATGTCCTAAGTACTTTGAAATTAAGAGTGGAAAATAAGGTTTGATTAAACCAAAGTGACCTTGAAGTAGTGTAGAACCTGCAGTTGATGCAGTCGTTGATTTGAGCAACTTCCAGTAGTTAGGTTATTCCCAAGCTGCGTGTACAACTTTGTTTGCAGTAGTAACAGCGGTAACAAATTGCTTTAATCCATCTAAATAGACCAATATTCAGTCGATAAACATAATGTGAATATGAAACATCTAGTGCTGATTCACCAATGCAACCATACATCAATTTGTAATGCTGAAAATCATTAGGTGATTGCTGTGTTGTTTTGAAATACCGAAGCGCTCTTACATATAGGTATATCTGGTGCGTTAGGAGGTTGACCAGATGGTCTGCAGCGTAGTTAACACCTCACATATATGCCGATCGCGTGAACATGTTGAACATCTTATTTGTTCTACTCTTGAATTTTTACTGCATTATCTGCCCCGAAAATTACTGGTCTCTTAGTTAAAGTCTCATTCATTCTGTTTACGTTTTATGATGGAATTTGCACTAACACCATTTACTCTATTTGGACAACTTCTGCTGCCACTCACCCCCTGCAGTTCAGTACTTATCAGCCCCTCATGCTTTTCTCAAAGAGACAAGGGATGTGGGACTTACCTTCCCAGCTAATGTACCACTTGGGTACTTAGTCCTGATCAACTCTAATACAATTATCTCCGTTTGCATCTCTTCCGGTCTCAATTCTTCTCGTCTACACGGAGTACGGAATCGAACCATAAATCGTACAGCACCAATCACTGGTGATATCATATGGACGCAGGCGTTTGTTGGGTTCAGTCACTGTGAAAGACAAACCCAAACCCACATTAAGCTGATCAAAGATTAGTCAGTCGATTAAGTCGAGGCTGTAGGATAGACCACTGCACTCCAAAGTGAACACCTGTTAACGTCGAAATAGCTCTGCTTCTACGACAGGCTGCTTACCCTATATTTCAGATGATGACCCCTTAGACCCTCATCCCTGCTTAGTAAACGGGGCAGGATTTTGTCACAGGGAATCAGGTCTTGGGTCTCGTGACACTTACACACACATGTCTCCGAGCACTTTCAATAGGTGATAAACCTTTTTACAAATAAGGACGACGGGTTTGTTTGTTTCTAGCCGTAGTTCGGTTTTTGAACTGTGCATACCGGAGGTCTTTCGGGTGAAGTAGTTCGCAGATTCTTCAGAACAGATTTGGTGCCACCTATGCTTGTAACCATGGTTGAATGTTTAGTAGACAAACTTTAGTGTTATGCCGCCAAAATCCCTAGATCTCGCTTGCGCACGAAGATGATTGATTTAACGTAATTGTTTTAGTGATTGGCACGAATCTCGTGGCCACTTGTTTATGGGTGTGCTTTCATTTAAAGTGAACAAACGATCTATAAGCCATCGAGCAGTATGTTTCAAGCCACTCCGTTCAGTTTTCACATTGCCATGACATTAGTCGGATGTTTTCGCCTTCGACGTAGAGCATCACTGGTGATTTGATTGTTTTCGATGATTCAAAACCTTGTTGTATACAAACCAAAAGCAATACGAATGGAACATTTGTTGGTGGGTTGTCACTCTATTGATCGTCCATTCACTGCGACGGTAAACCCGCGAACTATTAGATACTCCTCTGTCCACTTAGGAAAAGATTCAAAGGTACCGTAGGGATAATTCCGCAACTGGATAGAACGAAATGCTTCATGGAAAGTTTCCTGGAAAGCTTTTGAAAAATTAAAATAGGCTGCATTAATTACCAGTTCATCCCCGGCGTCCCTGATTCAGAAGTCACGAACAGTCACCCTGTCAGTGAAATCTGGGTATCAGCTGGTGATACCGTGCTGCACGTTGGCGGGAAGCTCAAGTTCTGTTGTCTTAATTCAGAGCAAGTCACCTGTTGGGCTCGTTATGACCGTGAGGACTGCTGATTATGAGGCTGTTGACCGCTAATTTGTTGGGGACATCTTCCACTTCCATCTTTGATTCACAAGTCCAATGTCTAATGCGAGATTGGGAACCCATGTTCTCCGCGTCGGTTCAGTTTTCGTTCGAAGACCTACGGGCCTCAGTTTCCTGAGAAATAATCATGGAAAAGCTGGTGAACCACTGCTCCTTATTATCACAATGTAAATAGAAGATGGGCAACATTTACTAGGGATAATAAGCAAAAGTCGTTTGCTATAGGGCTGACTTCGGATTGGCGAGTGCGAGTCTAGAAATGTCATAAACTGTAACTGAAAGGGCACTGACAACAGTTAGTGGTAGCGCATTCTAGCAGGTCACCAACCTCCGAGAATACATATCTAGACAAGGCTTAATTTTGTGCATCTTCTCGTGACCTGTAGACCTTTCAGGTTTGCGGAAGTGAAAAACTCATTCGCGGGACCTTCAGAGAGAAGAAAATGATAGTTAATTTTCCTAGAAAGCTTCAACACTTCAGCTGCTGAAGATCACAGATTTTCAGTTGATATTCGCACGTACCATACTGAAAACTCGAAACTACTTCTGCAACAGTTTGCTGGACGTGTTAAAAAGCGGTTTTGTTCGTTCAAGATCGGTAATTCCTACTGCAATTGTCAAAAAAAGACCCTATTAATGGGTTGGTCAAGAAGATTCCTTAGTTTTATCTTGTTCATTGCAATACCCCTGTTTTCAGACCCTCTTTTTATACTGATAAAAGAACGACAAGCTAGATGACAGCCAGATCCAGATTCGGTAATCGTCACAGCTTCCTGAGCAGTATGCGTTGTGAACACGTTTTCAGAACTTTCACCAAGATACAGGTTTGCACACTTATCGTTACTGATGAGAAAACACCACCCCTGTGGCCACTGCTTGGTGGCAATGAGGCTAACTTGAAGTATTCTACATCCCTGAAAATTCCGAAGTTTAAGATCATCTGAAAGACAGGTATGATTGTGAACACTTTCCTGGTTTTCGGTAGACGGTCAATTAACAAGTATTTAAAGCTTAGTTGTCTTGCTAGTTCAGTAACAAATTCGAACAGGGCGACTTGTGTATCTGTAACGTCTCTGATGTATTTTCAACCTGGCAGTAAAGCTAAAGAAAATTAGTTTAAATCACCTAGTATTTTCTCGGCAGTCATTTTACATGTGTAACCATACATAGGCACATAGTGACAGCCCAAAAATCCAGCGGAAGTTTGAAGTTGGTACTTGTTAAGTCTGCTCCTGTTGTGAACTGTAAACCGGCTGTGAGATTGTTCTGTGTTGGCCTTTAGGTGTGGTTAGGATTTTGGAGGAACCGGAAGTGCACTTCTGTCACAGCGTTCGAACGATTACATAACACATTTTGGGGAGTAAGTTCACTTCCTTGCTGGACACTCAATCGAACAATGAATCAAAGTAATCAATCAAAGTACTCGGACACCTCGTATATGCAGTGAACTAGGGACACCTTTGGGAAACACGCTCGTTAGTGATATATGAAATTTCTTTTATGATATCAAGCCATTGATGTTCTAAACCTTGTGTTGGTGTACCTAAGTTATGCAACCATGTTTAGCCGCATCTCTACCGACTCAGAGTTAGCTTTCGTTATGTTTTTAAACATACATTTTAGGAGTACATAGTTCAGTTTCGTGTAACAGTAAGGATTCTATGGTCTCAC
Organism: Paragonimus heterotremus; assembly: GCA_013368495.1. Taxonomy (NCBI): domain Eukaryota; kingdom Metazoa; phylum Platyhelminthes; class Trematoda; order Plagiorchiida; family Troglotrematidae; genus Paragonimus; species Paragonimus heterotremus. The sequence goes on along the minus strand of LUCH01000864.1, from coordinate 56,309 downwards.
GGTCAGTGTGAGCAGGTGGAACCACAGACTCAAGGTTGATAGGGATATCAGCATTAACTGATATCTAGTATGCTGCTAACCAAACTGAAATGGTACAGCTCGAAAAATTTTTGCGTGATTTACTGCTCTCATTATTCGTCGTTTTCATAACTCAACGATGAGTTATACTGGTTTATATCGGCTACTATTTACGTAGGGATTAATCTGTAAACTACCGCCGTCAAACAAGTAAGGCTGTTTGTGTGACAAGTGAAGCTGAAGGATCCAAAGGGCTGTGATGTGCTACTGTTATACATTTGTTCGAAGCTGAAAATGTTCATAAGAAGACTCATATAAGAACCTGTGAAAAATAGGCATCAAAGGCAAAGGGAACCACTCAGATAAGTGACACGAATAAACGACTGCTTATTTTAGGGAGCTGCTTGAATGAGCGGCATAAATTATGTTTACTTGCAAGCATAAACTTAGTAGAATGCAGTCAAAGTGACAACACACAACTCTTGAAAATTAGTCTAGCGCAGGACTGCGTGATACTATAAATGTGAAGTGAGAAACATGTTCAAGGTCAGCTCTGTGGGATCAAGTTTGTCCTATTGTAGTGTATGTTCTCACTTTAATTAAGAGCGATAACGAAGTCTTTACAGAAACCCGCACAATACAGTTTAACCTTCAAGTATATGCACTTGGCATGAACATGTTGAGCGGAATTGATGGGAAGTATAACTTTTCACGTGGCACAAAGTTTGTTGAATAAACTTTTCAGTTCAAGCACATGGGCCCAAAAATGAAAATTCATTTGGCCCTACTGCCGTAGCTGAGGACTGCAGGTGCCACTAGTTGACAAGCAAATTGAACGAATTAGCAGTTGAAACAAAATACTTTGCTTAGTGTGGCTCTAAACAGAAAGCTATTCACTTCATCCTTAAAGTTGGTTTTTTCCCCAGATGATCCAGATGAGTTGAATATTAATCACTTGTACGAGAATAATTAACACCGCATTGAATTATTTGTTTCAATGCCTTCCATTTAAAACGGTGAAATTCCTCGTAGGATATAAACGGGGTCGACATTGTGGAGCTCAACTGATTCAGTCTAGGGGGGCACAGTCGTTCATTTCTTAGTAACCTTTATGTATTTAATTTTTATAAAAACTAGTGTCATACAAGTCAAACGCATTAAAATCGAGTGTTTACCAATTAGTATCATCGCGACAAGATATTTGAAACAAACGTTTTGTGACAAACTTTCGAAAAGATATTTTTTGTCGATCGCCATCCGAGTTTCTCTTTCATTATTAATGGCATTTTGGCATTCTCCGGTTGGTTAAACCGTAAGAGAGCAAAACTGATTGGAAAATGTGGATGGGGAGGTGGTTATGACGAAGCTTATTAGTAACTGTATTGTTAGCAACAATTAATTTCCTTCAAAAAAATGGTGACAGACTGACAAACAAATTCAGTTCGTATTATATCAAACGAGTCAATAGTTCATGCAAACCGAACATGAGGGCTGATACAGCTAGGTTATAGTCGGCTACGAATGGAAAATGATAAACTCAAGACAGCTATGAACATACGTATGACAGCTTATCACCAATAATTAATTACCACACCATACTGAGTTGTCGTAACAGCTAGAATGTAAACGCACACTGCATATGAATTTGCATACGCAGGCAAATTGTGGGACACTTCACTTTATGATGCGAACCAAGGTTCCGAATGTGTTAATGACATCCACCTTGTAGTTTATCTCGGGTATATATCAAATAAAGAGGCCGGATTTGAGGATTGTAAGACAGATGGTATAGTCAGAATGTTGATTTGGGGTTGCAGTCACCTTGTGGTGTGTTCTGTCGTCCAACTGTTCAGATAACAATTACATTGTATAATTTACCGCTATTCACATCTGCATGAAACGGCTTATATTACATAGGAGATGACCCGATCACTCTGGTTCACCTTGTTCGATAACACCAGTAGCTTTCTTGCACAAATTTCACCACTTCTATCAATAGCCGTAGTGAAGATTAAATCAAAGTGTAGGGCTTTGCACAAAAAAGCTGTTAATATAAAGTGCCAATTTCGAGAAGCTCATTAAAGAGTAGTTGAATAGTAATAAATAAATAAGCGTGTTAAATTTAATTTCCACCTCCCATTACTTAAATGCTGTCATCCGACCTATGTGCCAGTTAAGTCTTAGTTCAAATCCCCGTATATTCACCTTCCGTCAGTTATTGGATGTGTCCTTCGGGCAACCCTGTCCCACCTTTTCAAGAACGATCTGTCATTGTTGACCCAGTACAAAACATCGTCCATTTTCGTCCCTCACATAGTAACCAACATGTGATAAAGTTTCAGGCCAGTGTGGACAGTCTGACCTGAAAGACGAACAAAGAAAGCAAATGGTTGAAAGTTTTCAACTGTCGATGGTTCTCGGTCTGCGCACATAGCAGGGAAAAACGGTCTCCCATGCACGTCTACTATCGTTGACCTGAACCAGCACGGGATCGCGTATGACTCATTTAGCCTTGGCCTCGAACACTCGGGTGGGTGTGCAGCAAATGCGCCCATGCATAGACTAGTCCGCTCCGGTTTGCTTCAGCGTCAACCCTGATGGCAAATATATTGGCTCACATAGGCGTGCTCGCGCGTATACGGGTGGGGGCTGGAAGACAGCCCAATCCACTTTCTAGGACGCGATCGACCTGGAGGACCCATACACAATCCAATGTTTACCACTCCGCATGTGCACGAAGGTCGACCAGATGTTCTTTGTTTAACACAAACCTTCACATTGGTGATGTTCCGTTAATCCCGCGTTTGGCCAGACGGACTGCATTTGTCCTCATTCCAAACGGTTGACTGGTGCTGGCTGCCCGTTGGCTTGATGTGACCCACCAATTGAACTGAGTTGTGGCACGTGCGCAGCCCCTTGCTGTGGCTGTCGTTAGCGCGTATTGTTTGCTTTATTCGCGCGCAAACACACGCACACACCAGAACTACTACGCACAGTTGCACGTGCTCGTAGACACTGTTGGCTCCCCTGTGTCGATGGGGTTTATGTTTGGATGTAATGCCGGAAACAATCCGACAATTGTGTGTAAAGTGCGCACACATCCATGACGGTGATGGGCGACACTAGATCGTGGCCATGGAATCGCTTAGAGAAGAGGCCGAAACGGAGTTCAACTAATTTATCGGCAGGCGTTGTTGGGTTGCTCGACACCCAAATGTCGGCAAGCCGGGTTGATTCTACCAACACCGAGCGAATGACTATACATGTCTGTCATGCGAATTTGGCCTGGTTTATAAAACCGTTACGGTTCCTCGAACTGTGATTATGAGTAAAACGGCCATAGTTCACTGTAAATAAAAACTGGGAACTGAATCGTCCCTGACTAACATACTGAACATTAACTGACAGTCAGCTGGGCACGATAGCTGAACGATGCAACTCATTAGTCAGTCATTTGTGAGTGAAGGAACTTGCCTGCAAAGTTCAGCTAGTACCAGTAGTACTGGATGTCGATGAAAAGGTTGAATGGTCACTCCGAGTATGTTTTGAAATATCGCATCTGTGTTATGGAGATGTGGCAGGCTACGGCTGTCCCAATATAGGAATACCACCAACCATTGTACGACACATAAACCGATCCTTTTAGATCCGATTATCACATTGTAGACGGACGAATGGCAGTTAATTTCCTCCCTTGTCGAATCGCATTTTCTTGGCCTATCCCTTAATCCAGCGCTGGTGGAATTATGCTTTTATTACGTTTTTTATACCTAGACTCCTTAAAATGCATGCAGGTTCAAAAAGTGCACCCGGATCTTTGCTGGAATGTTTAAACTAATAATGAGTAAACAATGCGATTATGGTAGAGAAACAGATGAGAGATGTGAGCAAATTTAACCGTTCGGGAAAGGAATCAGTAAGAACAAATTATTAGGATGATAAGAAGGTAAAACAGAAGCTCACCTACAGTCAAGCAGGCATGTCGACGGGAATTAATGACAGGTTTACGGCCACATGTAGTTGGTTAGGTTATCCGGAGACCTTAAGTCGTGTATTCAGTGTTCTATCAAGTCCACTGATGGCATTTCAAGACAGCAACTCATAATAGACATGACCGAATAATCAAATCCAAACGTTCAACCACAATCTTGTATGAATAATGTTCAGCTTGCATGATCATTTCGAAGGGTGAATGAACAACAATGGCTAACCCCGTGATCAAGACTTCACAGTTAGTCTGAAGTTTCTGTCTTCATTGAACCAACTGAGTATAGTCTGAATCAGTAGTGAGGGTTCGGGGATTTAGGTTATTTCAAAATTGAACACCACTACTACTATAACTTATTGGTTTGTTCACGGCGAGTAACATTTTGCATGGACTATGAATAACAAGCTTACAGGGTGTAGTTAAGATTAGCATGTATTGAGCAGAACACTTTCAAAAATGTCCACCTCTCAGTTGCTCAAACAGCTTAGTGAACAACTAGGATTTCTTGACCGTTGGAGTGAAGATACAAAGTAAGCTAAATTAGTCAGGAACGATCGATTCCAGGTCCCATTTACTGGTATTTGTACCCACAACTTCACCCAAAAGAAAGTGATCAGCTCAAATGACGGGATACATTGTTATCACCATTTTTACAACTACGTGGTGCAAGTAATCAGCCTTCTTAACATCTTTTCAATTTTTGAGACAGTATTATTTATCTCGTATTTACAAGGCCATGTGTACACAGGCCAAGGTCGGAATCGGCGGAATGTTATCATAAAATCAAGAAAAACAAATTCAAATGGTTTGTGTTGATCGACAGCTTCGGTTCATCGCTTGTAGCATGCCGTTATAAAAGTCCATACTTCTCTAGAGTTGTAGGGAAAACAGGAGTTGAACTGATAACAACTAGGAATGAGTAATTGCCTCTCAGTACAAACGTTGCGCATTAGGTTAAACCGGTTTTGGACATCAAGGTTAAAATTGACCTCCGAAAGAAAGATACTCGGTCTATTCACGCTGGATCACTAAGTGCAATCGACGGAAACCTTCACGTCGTACCAGACACTACTGCCAAATTCGTTCGACCCATAGTGCGTAGTCTGGATATTTCCTATTAAGTTCAACATTTATCTTATTTCATTTTTGCTGAAGGTTTAGGTAAAGCAAATTAGAATACTTACTTCATGTGATGTGTTAGATGCATTCATAATTTACTCCCAACTTGAAATCCCACAATACTGTGTTGTTTTCCACCAGCTTGAATGAGACTTCAGATCGCTAATAGCAGTGCCAGACATGTAGTCTGTTTATGTATGGTCTTTTCAGATGGACTCCTTTCGGTCTGTGTCGTGATTTGAACGCTGTCACTTGTATTGGTAGACCCAAATTTAAGGCATTCGTGCCGTACCCTACGTTCAACGACATATGAAAATGAAGTCCTCACTTATCACAACACAGCAGGCCTCCAGTCATGTAGCCTACTAGGTCTTATATCGTCTGAAAACCGTCAGCCTTTCATAGGTAAACGGGTGCAGTCTCAATGGTCGGGGCTCTAACCCGTAAGCTATGCATTTGGTAAACGGGTGACTTTATTACTGACCTACTGTGAGCTCAGTTGTATATATATATATATATATATATATATATATATATATATATATATATATATATATCCTATTAGTTTTTATA
>LUCH01000864.1:10598-32120 GCA_013368495.1 Paragonimus heterotremus | reverse complement strand
TTTAGGTCCAAAAAGACCAGGACTGTCGGCTACCAATAAGAGTGTGGATGTTCCAAGATCCGTCGCAAGGTAAAATATGATCACTGCACCCCCGACCGGATCGGAATCCTGCCTGGACATGAGCATATTCGGATTGATTGAAATAAGGGAGCAGTGATGCATTTCGATTAGTTAACCTCTGTATATGTCGATGGCAACCGGTATTCAGGATCAGGACGGCTGTGTTAAACTGACGATTCAAATGTTTTTGTAGGTTGACCGTTAGACATGAATGTCAGTGCTCATGCCGACTTCTTTCGATGTTCAAGCGGTGAAAAAGCGCATCATTTCCTGATGCTCGGAAGGCAAAATCAACAGCAGCATCATCAAAAGCGGACACTTCAATAGTCACCGTTACTGTACAAATCTCACACAAACAAGAAAAAAGCAAATCCTAACCAAGAAGAACCGAATGGATAGGAGGACCTAACTACTGAAAGCAACTCGAAACAGTCAAAATCAAGCTGTCTACATCTTACGAACAAACGAGGTATAAGCGAAAGTAAGGTCTCATCAACAAGACAGCTTTCTTACGGATTTAAATGCTCCCACGTCATTAAATGCACTTACTTCACAGAGCTACAGCAGGATGTTGAGCACAATAACTTAAGAAAATGCCAAAATTTGGGTACTTATTTCCCAAAGAGCTAGTTTCAAAGTAAAAGCTAATCAAAATGATTTCTTAAATGTTTAGCGTTGAGATTTGCATTCTTCAATATCTTCATATTATTAATATGAAGCGTAGACAGAGTGGTTTGTCGACCAACAAAGAAGCCATCTCGTGCTCCTGCCGAATATAGCTATTGATCGACACATCGTTTGTTAAATAATCCACGCTACTCCGACAGCCGTACCGTTGTTCTGTTCAATAATGCGGTTTGCCACGGCTAACAGGTGCTCGGTTCAGTAATGACTTGTCTCGTTCCACGAACACTCTCACGTACCACAATGTTTCAAAATACCATGGCGTGGTGTTGGTCCTATTCTGGTTCTTAAAACAGTCAACGTTTTGACCGGTAGATAGCAATTTCATTTTTCTGATGGACACCTGTAGCCGCTTCTTGAAAGTATGACTTAATTCAACTTGAGGTCAGAACGAAGCGATGGTTTGTTATTTGAAGCGTAGAAGTTATTTTGACGATTCTGCAGGTCAGTACACCACAAGGTGAATGAAGAGCCTGACATCCTAAACGAAGTGCACAGACACATGCTGCCTGTAGGTTACTCATAACTGGAACTACACACAATATCAAGACTTTGGACAACTCGAACGTATTGCAAACCGCTCTTCGAACCTGCACGAACAAATCTGGCACGCTAAAAATGCATGCGTTTGGTAATGAGATTGAATGGACCGTTATCCTGTATTCTACATTTCTCTTCAAAAACAGGCAGGATAGGTCAAAGCGATCAGCTTGTACAAACCAGATATGAAAGGTATGTCTTTCGCTCCAAACTCGCGGCAGTTTTACGTAGACAACTGTTTCCCTGTATTCACCCCGTAGGTGCCTTTTCTTGAGTAAGGATAAATCGCCAACTTGTCGATTTTTACGTTAATCCAGAGGTTTAACATATTTGTCGTGCTGGCGACCGACCAGACAGTAAAGTTAGCAAGGCAATTAGCGGGACGTTGACTGGAGAGACCAGTGGATTATTCTGGCGCATTGTATGGACGCTTAATCGCATGTTGTCAGAAAACGATATGTATGTTGTCAGAAAACGATATGTAGCAATTGCTGGAAGACATTCAGTTATTCTCAAAACCGAGCTTTGGAGTTAAGGTCGGGCGACTGAACAGCCTAAAGTAGGCAGTCAGTCCTATGAGGACTTGAAGATTCAGACAAGGCTGTTGCAGTGGACCTGGTCATAATCATTTTAAATAGCCTGGCCGGACAATATTGTGGGTGGTGTGGTTCAAAACACAAACGGTGTGTTCACGAAGGGTTAATCCACGCTTTTCAGTTGATCTGATAGCAGCCCGTGAGCGGACTGAATCAAACTCAGTCTAACTTTGTTAAGCTTATATTAATAAGATCGAGTTGCTTAGCTTGTAACTGCTATAACAGTACTCGTCCATCTAATTTCCAGAGATGAAATAATGACTCATCAATCCGTCTTTCACGTTCCAGTCGACCGCCAAATGTCACCGTCTTTGCCAGCTAGTGTGTTGACACCTATGGGCTTGGTGCATCAATGAACGTCAAATGCACGGCTGAGTGAGCAATGGAGATTGGATGAATGACCCATATTTATCAGGGGCAATTCAAATGACATAATCAATAACACTAATTTATCTGTTCATACTGACTCAGTGGATGCTCAGCTCATGCACCCAGACAGAAGTGGGTTGAGAATGGTGCACCTTACACTCAGGCGAGAGCTACGATCTGTACAGATAATCCCGTCCATTGTATGGTTCAGCCGTGTATCTCCCGGTGGCGTTGATAAAATAACCTACTGTTAGCAATATCTGTCAAACGAATAAACTCCCTCGGGTTCTGGAGACTACAAAGTGAAGTCGAGTTGGTCATGCATGCAACCCCATCTGACTGTATGCCAGACATCTGGCCTGGTCACTTCAACAAACATCAATCACACAGAACTCAGTGGTCTGCTCAGGCGACATCGTTTGCACAGTGAGAGTATTAGTCTCCTAACAAACTTTCATCAGCATCCTTTCTCAGTAACAATTCAGGAACACATCGTGACGAACATGTTTCCGTTAACTACCCAGTAAGTAAATACATATCTGTAGGTTAATCAATATATACGGGTTCTCAAGCTAGTTATATTGTTACATCTGTTTCTTGGGTTTCGCTAAACTGTAGGGTATCACATGTTTGAGATAAGTTTGCCGACTATTGTTTAATAGGCTCTGTGATAAATTCAAATGAGCCCTTTCGGTTCAGTCTTACGGAGTCTCATCTCATCACAGACAGAAACATCCCGAACATATATTTGGAGTTTTTCTGCTCGAATAGTCAGTCTACTTTCTACTGACGATTCGACAGTTGTAAGTCCTTCGCATATTGATCCCACAAGCTCAGTGGTTGGTACGACGACTCCTTGGTTCTTCAGAGGAACCATTTGCATTTGTGAATTTCTGTGCCCGAAAGGAGAGAACCATGCAACCGCGCTATCGGATATAAAGTATGTGAAACACGGACACTAAACCCGTCCAGGTCAGAAAGCGTTTCCATACTGTCCACCTTGTTCATCTGCTTTATAGCTTTCCAGCACAACTCATGAACGTCATACCCAGTGACTTTGTTCCTAGCTTACCAAATGAACGCAACAAGTTGAGACTGGTGACTAGTCATCAATAACAGTCTTGCAGAAAATCATGCACTGTACCTCCAAGTCAGTTGCACGATTCTTCGGCATTCGTGCACGGTACTGTACTCCGTGATGTTAGCTGGTAAAGCAAGACTATATAGTACGTTCAGTTGTTCTGAGTGAACAATCGGCTGCCGGTTTTCAGTAGCATGAGATGGTCAACGTTTATTGGAAAGAAATAGACTGTTACAAATTTGTAGAAGGTTGACTACTCCTGGGCATTTCCCGTGCACTTTACCATCTGAGTGAAACCGCTATCTTCGCGAATCCACTCAGAAGTTACAAAGGTCACTCTCTACAGTGTGCACTTTGCATACTGCCCCATATCGGCGAGGTTCAGTCCTGTAACCCTAGGAATCATGCGAGCTTATCGGTTTAAGGATACAATCGATTTAGATTAAGTTAAAATAGGATACATCCAGAAACCGTAGGGTTTTCACATGGTTCGAACACAACAATAGTCAAGACGGTTGCTCCGACATTCTATGGTGTTCTGCTTTAAGTCGAAAGTATATGCGAAATAGTTTCCAACTCTGACTGATAAACTGAGTCACCAAGAGTCTGGTGAAAAGAGTGTAAAACAATCAAGTGATCATGTTGGCTCACCTCAGCTGTTGCAAACACTGAACGAATGAAAGCCCAACAGCAAATTGTTAGCTATAATGAACAAACCTCGATCCGTTCACACAACCTCACTGAGTGCGGTTGCGGTTGATTGCATGAAACGACATTCAAATACAAATAATGCCCTTTCATATAAATCGCTGGCTCTCAACCGAAAACAAGACGTCGCTTGCAAACAAACGTTGATATCATGACTCAAATCAGTTTGTTTCATTTGATCTTGCTCACGTGATGACTACTTCATCAGCTCGAAACAAGATCACTCATAAGCAATGATGGAAATTGAGAGTACTACCACCACCACGAAAAACTAGACCAAACAACGAAGATATCTGAGCCAATTACTGCCACACTCTCTAACATTTTCAACTCGAGACCGAGAAGATCACAAAGTCCTCAAACAGAGAGAGAGAAACCTGACTCCCCGTTGCTTACCTATTAACCCTTTCTGAAAAAACCGAACTTTGATACGATGTGACGTTCTATGTATTCCGATGGGTCTGTCAGGAAAACGTCATCCAATATCAATGAAAAAGTTCTCCACGACACTCCGAATAGGAGTGAAGAAAAGTAAAAAGCATACAAGTCATGAGTATGGTTCACTTATTCGATTTAGTGATTCTCAACTATTGGCCGAAAATAGCACGCTGGCAATGGGTATGATTTTAGGACGTGACGACAATTAGGCGGCTAGCATAAGGTAACCGCTCACAGCCCCGGATTGCAGATCAGAGAACTGCTCATCCTTACAGGTGAGGAACAAAACAGCCAACAGTGCTACCGCGGTATAGTAAATTCATGAATGGCAACTGAGGCACCCATAAAGACCTACAAAGCTCAGAAAAGGTCTCTATTGGAAAACTTTGTCTGACAGAGAGGTCGTTCATATCAAGTCCAGTAAACCGGCAAACTAATCAGTCTGAAAATGCCAATCGATCTACACAGAACGGAATGGTAAGCAATATTTTCGGGAGCCGGCTATTCCACCTATCTCTCACATGACCTCCAAGACAGTCATTAGCATGCGCACAAATTTTCTCCGTTAACGAGGTCCAAAGTCACAGCTTAGTGGGTGAGATTTTCTAGTCAGTGGTACTGATGATTATCAAAAATCCATTCCTCCAAATGGTATAAATCATGTTGTTCACTTTCTTCTTTCTAGACAACTATTTTGACTGGATGTTGTTCACAACGATCTGCTTTCGTACATTCAACGTGCAAAATTGGATCGCACTCCCACGCTTATCAATACGATATGAAGTCGAACAAATCAGCCATATGAGATACAACGACAAAGAGTCAATCGAAAATAAACGCACTTCGATCATTTCGTTCGATGTTCACTCCTCATCGTTCACGTCCTCTCCTCTCTGTACCACCCTCGGCGATATCTGTTGTTTTTACCGTAATCAGTGAAACTTGACAATCTCCAGCTGAAAGCTGTCCTCTACGAATGTGAGCTTCCGGGGTAGGGTTATCGAATGAAGGCTACAAGTCGGGACGGCCGACCACGTGAACGACCTTTACTGAAACGTCCATAACTATAGCAACTTGTTTTCTTCCGCCGAGGCAAACGCACGTCCGAAGATGTGCAGCAAGGCTGGGCGGGGGCAACCTGACAGTCACAAAATGTACTTGATGGATCCGTCAGGAGCTAAGCGCCCCTGACCGTTCTGTCTATCTTTCTCCGACAACGTACACACGGATCAGGTTGACACCCCATGATACCGATGCAACATCAGTTCACCGTCCTTAAATAAGTCGCTTTTGCCGTGAAGTTAGATGTGATAAACTTACGGATCAAATCTGCAGACAAAACAGCTCATCGAACCATGGTGCAACGAGGTAATATGGATATCGATTTTTTCAAAGGTTAAAATGTTTTGACAAGCAATTGCAACTGGACAATTTGTTTGACCATCACAAACGTAACTAGTCGAGGATAGATAATGAAGCGATTCCTTCCATCCGAAATGAGTATACTCTAGGTTGTGAACACCTACTCTGATCAGCTCATTACTGAGAAAAACGATGATCAGAAAGCGAGTTAAGACTCGATGGAATGTGCACGGTTCGTTACCAACTAGGCTACGATCAGGAAAGACCAAAAGGAATCATCACTACAGCTATTGCCAAATGCGTATTCGGTGGAACCAGAACTAACAGCAGACCATGACCTCATCAACTAGAATCAATGTTCGAACGAGAAACCCTTGAGGTGTATATCGGTGTGATAAATAGCTCCGAATTACCAAGTACAGCTAGCAACGAAGCCGGTCTGTAAGTTGAAACAAACAGTAGCCGATGGCAAATAAAAAACCATCCAGTATAAAGTTGTGCGTCTCCTCCATTCATAAGCACCGAACATTAAGACTGATCGACATAAGCTTCGATTCGTGACTGAACACTCACGAGATCGACCGCTCGTCATTTAGTTGAAAACAGGCGCAGCATCGACCCATCTAATCACTACATGGTTTCGTCACGCAATCAGGTCATATGCGTTAGAGCCTCATTCTCCACACATTAGAAACATAATCTTTGTGTTCACTACAGCCATCTAGGTTTTGACTGATTTAAAGTACACAATTTATCGTTTGAATTTTTTCACACTTTCGCCTACTTGGTAGTTCGTTTCGCTGGTCATTTACTGCAAAACTTTTGTGGCTGAACAGAGTGCACGAAACGCTATCAATCTACATTCTCCGTCTTTTTGCTTGTGCTTAAACAGGTCGAAGGCTTAACCATTGGTGAAATGATTCAATCGTATCCTCACGGCTCTAGACAGTTGCTCGACCTGCCTATCTAATAGCAAACGACAATGATCAATACTACCTATATCAGAAAACCAGCTCTCGATGTAAATGTTAGCAGGCTGCACGCCACACCCGTGTTTCTTGCTATCAGATTGCCCAGGCTTAAGCAGTAAGAACGACCAAGGCAGCTGAGATCCGTGTCCGCAACCTCGCATCGTTATAGTAGTCGATTTGTGACGACCAAACCATATCAGTTAGTAACTTTGAATAAGCATTTTGCTGAATACATCCGGATCTCAATGGAGGGGGTTATGACAACAGGTTAATCGATAAGATGTACATCCACCAATGAAATTTAAAAGAAACGAAGATATAAATGATGCAAACCACTCGGTTGAGAACGGCTGTGGCCTTCCAGTGTCTGACACACCAGGTAAGGGGATGAGACAGGCAAAAATGAGATAAAGACAATATCTATGCCTATAGCCATGCACGTTTCATCACAACTGGTTTGAGGGACGGATAAAGTTTATTGATCTGACAACAGGTCAGAAAGTAGATTGAGGCAGTCAGCCTAGGCAGTTCGTCAGACACAATGGCAATTACCCAGTGAATATTAGCGCACATCAATGAACAAAAACGGTTGATGATTCGACTTAAAAGTCTCCCAATCTTAAAAATCCCCGAAAAATAGAGAAGCACTATACAGGAATTTTGGGGGTAAGGGATGGACTGAAACAACAAGTTGATGGTTAAACAAACTGTACATGATGATCGAGGCAATCCACGAGAACACCGGTAGAAAAACACAGTATAAAAGGACATACTACTAAAAAAGAACACGGACCAAATGAAAAAGTATACGACACACATTGGTTCGTCTTAACAAAAGACAGTGACGTGACCTCATCGGACAGCTTCGAAAGCAAAACACGTGAGCAAACGAAGGTACTCGGAAGGATAGAAATATGCAAACATTAAGCTAAAACTGGTAATAAAAGCCTAAAAACGAACATGATTGATTGAGAAGAAAACTAACAAACGTACGCACCGAAAAGCTATGTTAGAGAGTTGAGTCACAGGAGCTTGTAAAAATGGCATCAGGACAGAGAACTCAAAGTAACAGCCTAATGGCCAGTATACCACAGTGAGATGGAAGTGGACAGCGTTCAACAAAGAATGATCAACAACATGTGATTGTTTTTTATGGGATGGATCGCCGAAATCCGGCGATGGGAGAACTAACAACACACATACCAAAACACACAAAACAAACAACCTGTCTTATGCAAACATAAACATACACGCACATGCCTATCACATACGCTACGCACACTGGTTTATTTAGGTGGCTGGAACTTCAGCTCGAAAATCTACACAGGAATTATGAGAACATGTTCCATGTCTGATGCCATACACAAAGAAGAGAGAAAAAGACAAGAAAGAATATCAAAATGAGAACTAACACTCAGACATACCAAAAGACTTATGAAGGTTGTACGGGGGAGGTGGAAAGACTATGACTAAGCCTTGCACTGCCTGCATCAATCAGAGGAGCATAGGCAAACGGTCTGCAATTACGATTTGGAGCAACCGGAGTCTCCGCCGGATTACGTGAGCTAGGTCGCGGAGCCATACTGTTCAGCGGCGTGCAAGTTAATGTGTTTGCTCGTTTCCGACCGAGAGCAGCTGGCGTTGTCTGCAAACCACTCAGTTCATCGGATAACGCAAAAGGATTGTGGATGATAGTCCGAAATGGAATTTGTTTTGATTCCGCAGCAATTTCACGGCACTCCATATGCATCATCACGTTGCACATGTTTGCTACCGTCTTGGACCGTTTAAGCGGCTCCCGAACACGAGACGGTTCCACTGCAGGTGGCACAGTAACCTGTGTGGTGGGCACTTGGAACTGAAACTTCTCCAAAAGTTGGCCGATTCCCAAGGAAGGATCGGCAGTACCCAGAGTGGCAGCAATCACTCGCCGACCTACGCGCACGACTGCCTCAGCAAGACTAAGTGGACTGTCATTCAGGCTGGAATCAGTAGAGCTGGACGAACGTCGACTGACCGGAGATTCGACAGGCGGTAGAACCGGACTGTCGCGAAAAGAAGGGAAGTTTCCGCTTCCAATGGAATGGACGCTGACATCATTACCTGGAAAAAAGTTAGCGATAAGTGATCAACTGTGAACTCACGTGATTTGTTGACATAAACGGACAACGAAAAACATTAAAGCTCAGTAGCTTCATCTCTGTATTAAATCCGTGGTCAACTGAAACACGTGTAGGTGGGCTTGGTAAAGTTTCCCTGACGTTTTAAACAACAGAAGCATGGGCACAATACCCCACAAAATGGTTTAAGGCCACCATCACTTACCAGAAACATCGCATGGCACATTCTCCTTGTCTTCGTAGGTAGCTGTAGCAAGAATGGCCTCTCCAAGCAGCACGGGAGCCTGTTGAGATCGTATGTTCAGTAAAGGAGCAGTTAAAGATGGTACAATCTCGGGATCTCGAAAGTCGGATGGCTGTCCGAAGCTGTTCATTGAATCTACAACAGGCGAGTCCAGAAGTTTATGTTGTGGTCGGATGCAGGCCATGCAAGCTGAGCTGACCCGCTTAGTCAGACGTTTGTACAAACGGAAGTGCGTTTGGTAGTCCCGATGTGACATTTTCACGTAGTTCCCAGGAGAACACAAGTGCTGAGTAGGCAAATGAAGGACTTTACTTAAGACTAAACGAAAACAAGTAAACTGTGAGCGCGATAAATACAACCATCAATGAACACACATGGTCACTGCGTTTAGTTTGTTTCGGAAATTTAATTTTACAAGTCATGTCGTGGTTCACGTTTCTATTATGCGGTAGACGGTTGTCAGTTTAGCAAGTGAGACTCAATGTGCATGGAGATTGCTATGACCAAATGTACAAAGACAAAACAGAGAGAACCAGATTGCCGAGCAAACAATAATCCGTCCGCAGACGGTATGTAACCGTTGTTTGCCCAACCATCAAATCCCTCTCTCATGTTAGAGCAGGAACTCTCTCTCTCTCTCTGAAACAAGTAGAAACAGAAGTGCTGCTCAAACGTCTCACAATGTCATCTGCTTCAACTTATACAGCAAAAGTAGTCCAGGTACTGTCCGACAACCCGAGTCGAAACATCAATGCATGAGGTATTGTAATGAATTTAGCATCGAATGGAGGAGGGTGAGACACAAAGGAAGGTCGACACGAACTCACGGAATAGTTCTGAAAGAACGCCGAATAACCTCCCTTCATGATATAGATTTCCGGGAAGTACAGGAATGGATAACGATGATAGTTTGACATCCGGTCAACGTTTCGTAAGAATGTAGCTCTGTGTAGGATATAAATGTACAGCAAACGCAGAGTGACATATGGTTTGGCCAATAAAACCATTGAATCAAAGACTTTCCAAATGTGGCCGGACATGACACCACATCAACAGGTACTAAGTAATATCTACATGCCGAGCTATTCTCAGTTGATGTGGAAAAAACTGTCCGATATAAAGTGACGTTACCAACCTGTGCGATAACCGACGTTCGAAGCCATGTAACAATATTTAAAAAACGATGTCAGTGTCAATTAGTTATTGATTGGGAAACTAAGGGAAACTCATATAGGCTAATAAACTTGAAACTGTGGTTTAGTCCAGTCGTTTGTTACATGCGTACTCAATAAGGAAACTTACAAGTCGGGCGCGCGCTGGGAAGAGAATTCGCAATGGAAGATGACAACGAACGCCGGCTCCCGAGGACCCGATGATCCACTGGAACTGGTACCACTACTGAGAGCACTCAAATTCGAATCCAATGGGCCGCTTGCATCATTAGCATTGTTCGAATTTCCCCCCTCGCCAACTTGAGCTGCTGCCAGTTCCAATTGCGATGCTTCCGAAGTGAAGTGACCGAAATCTGCATCGTCCTCGGAATCATCGTCATCCGAAACAGGCTCGCACGGGGCAGACAGAGGTTCCTTTGGTGCGACTGCCAACCGTCTACTCAGGCCTTCTCCTAAGAGTTTAGGCGGTCCTGGTTTTCCAGGTGGACGTTGGGCAGGAACACGGTTGAAAATCTCTTGCACCAGGTCGCTGTGAGTAAAGATATTCACTGCGCCACGAATATGACCGCCTTCATACTCGTAAGGAAAACGACAATCGACAATGACGTAGCTGATGTTACGCTTTTCGTGTGAATCATTGACCAAATCGGCTACCGTATCGATGGAGACGCAGTGCAGCCCGGAATCTGTTCGCTGTACGACGGGTAAAGCTCGGTGACGTTTCACATCGCAGCGGAAGTTCGGATTGTCCAGCACGCTAATGCAGTGACTTAGCTAGACAAAAAAAAGCAAGAGTAGCACGTTAGGATATAGAAACCGACAGAACGATAAAGTTTGGGGCTACACAGGAGGTCCCGTGGGATCCAATGCATCAGGGCCTCCTTACAACACCCACGTTAATATGACGAGCTATTACGATTTGCGATTCCATCATGATCAAGATAAACATCGTTTGTACCGTTTCTAAACCTATGGTATAAACATGTGGAACAGATAGGGCAACGCACTCCAAAGCTCTTACCAGATCATACATGTTCGTCTTTAAATATCTGTTTTCAAGTTAAAGACAAACGGATTTCGTGTGGAATGCATTTGTATACAAGTGGTTCCTGTGAAAGGGATACGCGCACAAAAACAGCAGTGAAAAAGATGGGTCACAGTATGAACATTCAGTTGGTCAACTGTCGTTTGGGTGAAATTTGCACGTGTCAGTAACAACAGTTTGGTCATGTACTTTAGAACAACCCCAACAAGAACACAAGGGAGATCAAATTCTGGAGGGAGAAAGGATAGACAAACAGTACAAATTAACAAGACAAAACGAATCTCCTTTTCTGGATGTTAGCAAATTTAACAAAATAATGGAGGAACAGGATGAAACGCAGCCAGTCGAACAGTATACTCCCAAAAATGTCAGAGAATGGGAGCAATAAATAAGCAATGTTTGAAGATGCGCCGCTTTGATCAACATTGGTTATGTAAACAACCGCCATCTGACCAAGCCCCATAAACAGCTCAATGGATCGAGTGAGACATACCGCGGCAAGGTTATCTTACAGTGTATCTCCGGAGCGTACTACATCCGACCAAATTCAGTAAGACAACAGGTGCGAAACGATGAGACAAAATTTATTTCAACAATGTCACAAATGCTCATCCCTTTCAACCAAAATCCGTGGGGTAAAAGTCACAGACTGAGGCGACATGATCATAGATAGAATGGCATCAGTCCCGTAAATTTTTGAGTAGCTTCTCCCATTGAGTGCCACACACGAAGTCGACAAAACTAAATCATTTCGTAACGACAAGAACAACTAAGTGATAGCAGGGAGGCTTCTTGATGATATCATAACATGTTGGGTGGTTGCCCCTCCATACGAAAAACGACGAAGTCGTCAGCTTGGTCGCTCAAAATGGAATGTGGTTAGCAAATTCTGGCAAACTGGAAGCGCCCATGACGTCCCACAGATCGGTGGACCATCAATAGCCACAGATGAATTATCAGTCATGAAACTATTCGAATAGTCACAAAAGTATTCGCGTGCTTTCTTAAGGAAGGGCAGCATCATGAGGAAAGCACTTCTGGAATAGTACTTCATGCCGATACGTGAGAGGGAAGAACTGTGTTCTAAAGATACAGGTAAACTCGGAGAGGTCTGCACGTGGCAGGTGGCTAATGGCGATATTTATTCTCCGATGGTTTCCTCAAAAAAGACAGTTTAGCAAACATTTAATCCGCGCTGATTTTATGCAGTTCGAAGACAACTTAACTCGTACATTACAGTTTAGGCAAGAATAGTGGGATTATGAACCATGGCAACTTATTTCTTCAAGTAAAATGTAATCGGTGAGAATCACATCCAGTAAACACTTAAATTCACTTTACGTTCCTTAGTTGTTGCGCTTCTCTTTCGCAAAGGGTGAAGTCAATCAGCCGTGTGTGGTTGCCCTGCAAACGAGCAAGCATCCACAAGCGCCCTGGAAGGGCTTGAGAGACCAACCGAAGTTCGCCCTATTTTTAAGTTGTCTCTGAATGGTTACTATTGTCATTCTGGCAGCAATTCAACTTGGAACACTCTGGTTTGTTCGATTTTAACACGATGCTGCTACGCCGCACTAATCACCTGCGGTAAATAACTATCTCGACGCTAGCTTTCATCAATCATGGAGCGTCAAGTAAGAAACGACCGAATGACCTCTGAAGTCGTCGGATGGCGAACCATGATAATGACGCCGTTGACTGATCATTTCATGATCCCGGTTGCAATGGTCTGTGTCAACATTCGATGTCCACAGCCTTGTTCTGAATCGCTGGATGATCCTTTGTGCAACATTAATCATCGGTGCCATTCACTTGCTCGGAGTGCGATAGGCCGATAGGACTCGTCCGGTTGGTCAAACTGCGGCAGGGCTGCAGAGTCCGACACACGTCCTGAATAGACACCGAAACACCAACTTACGGTTGTATCCAAGATAGACTTTCACGACCAGTTGTTGTACATGACCATAAGTTGACTGATCACACGACCGGTCGAACTTCGACGGACAAATGATGGCCAACTGCGATTATGTCACGACACACTTTGCACGTGTGACCACATGAGCGTGTGCGCAGTGGAAACAGATGATGAATCAGACAAACGCAAGGGTCACGGCCAGATTGTGAATTTGACCCAGTTATCGTGTGTGAATTCACAGCATTACTCGACCAATTACAAATGTTCACCGGAAGGAGACAAAGAGAGACAGAGAAGAATCAGGTAAACATAAAATCGGATTCCGGACCGTACAGTAAACAATTTGAAGGCGGAAAACTTGATAAAAACTTCCGTTGGTGATTCAGGGGTTGACAATCTTCATCGACCAAGTCCAAACAAGAATGAAGCCGGTTAAGATTTGAAAAGGAGGGTATCATCTGGAAGACAATAACACCACAGTCGGTTGTTTTGGTTATCGTTTAACAGTCGGCTAGCCAGATTACATACGTTGTCATACGGTTGTTGGGCAAAGTCTCGTTGTTCACCCACATATGACGTAAACAATACTGCAATAGATGTGCATCTGTGAATGTAAACCAACGTGGGTTGGGAATAAAGCAAATCAGGCAAAGAACCATCCGATATGGCAGCAAAAACTTCAGTAGGCCGCCCATACCGCGGAAAACTGGTATCCCGTTTATGTAATGCATGGTATCGATTTAAGTAAACCAGTCATGCCATTGGGTTCGAGTTCGCACCTTACTGATAAAAGTGCCACTGGTAAGTAAATTTACCAACAAACGCAAACATACCAAAATAAGAACTAGATTCGGCGACGATGACCTAAACAAGTAAACTTGTGTATAAGTGCTTGCTAGCGAAAATCCACCGGATGATACGGGGCTTTTCGCGCGATAAAGTTACGTCACCCGCATATTGTAGATTCTTTAACTGGCAGTCTGGAAGTAATTCGGTGCTCAGTATCTCAGTGATAGTTCTATATGAGAAGGAGACGCCTGTAATCGACATGATTGGTGCTCAAACCAAATGCAGAATCGCCGTGGATTCGGCACAAATACCGGAATCCAGGAGTAGAAAACTTTGAGAAGAACTATAAAAAGTATTCGTCAAGTAAGATGGCGCCATACAACACGTTTACCGACTGAAATGAAAATAGAATGACCCAAAAAAGTATGTACGCCAGTTGCAGTGATCACCGAAGGATGCAATCTAACGGTTTGGGCGACGTTCTTGTGAGTACTGCAGCTAGCCACCTTAGGATTACTGTTTCATGAACGCGGGTAATTAAAGTGGCAATTTGATCTCTGAGCAAAAAATCGCGTGGGTCTTCTTCATATCTCTAGCTTTTACCGTCTATTATCATTCG
The DNA here is from genome assembly GCA_013368495.1 of Paragonimus heterotremus. Taxonomy (NCBI): domain Eukaryota; kingdom Metazoa; phylum Platyhelminthes; class Trematoda; order Plagiorchiida; family Troglotrematidae; genus Paragonimus; species Paragonimus heterotremus. Next base: position 17,410 of record LUCH01000864.1, on the reverse strand, counting down.
TGACCACTCCGTGAGTGGTCAGCTAAGTCTCGTTCCACTGATTGTCATTTTTCATCGTCAGAGGAATATGACAAGCCAAGAGCATGTTTTGCGGCTTCGGTAAGACCTTGCTACAGTGGACAAGCGTTTGTTTCGACAGAAATCATTAACGTTGACAGAGCTCAGAAAACAATTTCCCAGATGCGAACGGATAGAAATTAACAAGCGCAAATACACAAAAAACGAGGTGACGCCATTTGTCCCAGTGCCCTGGTGATGGTGACATTCCCATGTGAACGAACAGTGTGAAAGCAGTGATCAATTTGAATCTGATCTAAGAAGTTGCTCAGATCTCAGGACCGTGGTGACGGTCATCCCGGCGTACACAGAATGTTGCCAATAACGTCACCGGACGTGCGGAGTACAAATTACGGATGTTAGTAGGAATTTCCTGTCGATCTCTTTCGAAAAGAAGCACTAGACTCGGTTTTCGCTGTCATTAGAGCTCGTCGGTAGTGCATATCCGTGCCACGGCCAGGACTAGAACTCCGGTCATGCTTTCATGAGGCAACCGTGTTGACCACTGCGCCATTGACCTCACATTGGGCAAGACCGCATTACCATATGTGAACGTTCAACCACTTTCGATTGCGAGTGGTGATCAGGTTGCCTGATCGCCTCCAGAAAAGACACAATAACTATCCTGTTAACTCCAATCGATGATCCCTCGGCTAGGACTTCTCTTTAAGTTGAAATCATAGAACCCATTAAGTTGTTGAACGGTCTATGAGAATGCAACAGTTGCAATCGATTGCGAGTGATGTTCAATCTACGTGAAAACCGAAATCTTCCACTACTCATCAATAGTGTTAGAAGGGGAAATCAGGAGATGGTTTCTCGACACAAAACATGCATCAACACGTGGGGGCTTCACAGGTAATCGGTCAGTGTTGTTTGACCCCGAATTGATGTCGTGCACGTTAAAATCGTTCGTGTTAAGAAGTTGGAATGGAGTAAGTAATGATAGGCGAGACCATTTTGTTGACAATTACAGAAACAACCATTTTGGTGGGTACATGTAACAAGAATGAGACCGTTGCTGTGGCTGGAATCATAACGGATGTGCGACTTCCAAGATAAAGAGCCTATCATGAAAAACTTTAAATACAGTCCCTAGCATGAAACTGATCTACAGAAGCAGGATAAACATATCGTTTGCAGACACTGCCACAAAGTTGCGGGCGCAACTAAGTGCCGAAACGTAAGAGCTGCTCTCACCTGCTGAACGGCTCATCACAAAACTAGTTGCACGAACAAGGATAAATTACGGTTGCACGGATAGAACGGTTCAAAGCAGCTCGGTTTTACGAAATCATAAACACACACATATGACGGCAAATCATGTAGAAAGTATTTGACGCAGTAACAAATGGTAATTCGCTGCATGTCCGATCGTTCAAACCCCAAAAAAGGATTGATTTGAGGAGTCACAGCAGGAGAACTGGGTTCAGGAATTGGATTCACATGACAGCAAAGCACCGCATAAACCATTACATCCACCGGAAGACAGTGATTGGTGTGTTGGCTAGTGCACTCGTTGGATAAAATTCAAGCATCCAGCAGAACCAGTAAACTCCTGTTTGAGATATGGATGACGACAAGCAGATTCCTTAAAAATCCATTGTGATGAAGGCGGGTGGAATCGTCCAACTGCTATCGAAGGCCAGTGGTACACGAGACGACACATATCATCCGGTGGAAGAGGGTCACAATTATACTTTCTAGGACTATCAGAAAGTGTTGAAATGTCTGAGTAGTTAATGTCCTCCTGAGCCGGCGGGCAAAACGGTGACTACTGACAAATCAGTCTGGGATTAGCAACCAGGATTGCCAACCACCCGGATGAGCAACCAACGGCTCAGCAACCTGGTTGAGGACCTGAGGACGACCTTTCACAGAGGTTATCTAACATACATCACCTAACATAAGTACAGGCATATGTAAAGAATATGATGAGAAACAAACCAGCAATGACACGTTTAGAAGATGAAGTTCTCCTATACAAACGCAACGGATGAGGGTGTTGTGAAGTACCTGGCAGCAGCTTTAACCTCAGATGTTGCGGACGTTTGAGTATCCAATTGAAAAATCAGCGGAGACATGCCACGAAGCCAGTTGTTTTAGGCTTGGTGTTCAAGCCCATTTCTAACCGCAAGCGATGAGCATTCCAATCGGCTCTAGTATCCAAACAATACAGATCCTGCAACTAAAGATTAAACATCAGTTCCATGAATTGACTAGGTTGGCAACCATGGAGCAAGACATAGAGCAGGAACGCAGAATGACCATGCCCCCCCCGGCGTTGGAATATGACCACCGACTTTTTCATTCAGATCTTAGTAATCGCAAAACTATTCACTATAGTAACATGAAGAAAAGCGTTTTGTTAAACAGATGTAAACATACTTAACTATGCATCGGATGCAATAACACGACGCGCAGGAATGGTAGTGCGCAGTCGGAGAGGTCACAAACTAGGGTAAGGACCACAACCAACAGTGCTGCACCAGCGATGAACAAAGGTGCTGAACGGCCACTCAACCATACCAAGAGATAGGAAAGGGGAGAGAGACAAGTCACTATACAAAATCTTATCTAAACTAAAACAATCAACACCAACATGCCTACATTTTGCAAACAAACTAGCGCGCTACGACTTTTACCGCCTCGCTCCAGTAAATGTCACTGCTTCGGGACACCCTTAATTAGACAACATTCATACAAACCCAACCAAGTACTCAACTAACTAATGTCTCTAATGCTCCAAATCAGAGACCGGATGAGATGAAAAGACCAAAGTTCGAAAGACGAATAAAACTCACAGTCCTCAACTTACTAACGGTTACTCTCATTTCTTTTTGCTAAATCAACGATTGGTCAGTCAGACCTAGACCTAAATAGACGACTCAAAAGGCCATCCGTAACCACGGAGTAGATGCGTCATTCGAAGTAGTTTATTCAACCAAGAGTCTTGAACGACTGAGGAACGCAGCCCACAACAAAAATAATCGAAAAGTAACATCACTACAAGCACTGTGACAATAGACTACAGATGTGTTCATGACGGCGTTACTTCTTAATATAATTTTTAACGATGCCCCAAATGTCGTGTGATCGATCTAGCTATATGCGGTACATCGCTGAGCTTGCATATCAACATTCACAAGCAAATTACACTTTTCGTGACGCAAACTATAGTAACCTACATCGGACTAAGGGAATGAACCAATGAAGTGCACCCCTTACTAAAATCAGTGTCTTCACTGCCAGATATCAGACTGTTCCAACCTATGCGTCAGAAATCTTCGACGTTGGTAACACGGTCTGGACCATAGTTTGGCCTGGTCTTAAAAATTCAAGGAGGTTAGAAAGGAAATTCACAACAACTTCCTTAATGAACTGCATATAAGCTAAATTTGTTGCGTTCGAATCAAAAGTTCATCTTGGACGGACAGTTACCAAGATGCCTAGGGTCGTCTTTTATTTCTATCACCTGAATCTATAGGAAGCTAATCTCATAGGTTTGCATGGGGAGAACGTGATCGTCTACGGCATCTGTGCGCTAACCATCAGCTGTTCTTTACCAACGGTGACATTCTATATCACAAGACTTATCTAGCTAATTAGCAACACAGCTCAACGGCTCATTTCAGCTAGCGTCAATAACTTCCAATGTAGAGGCTATGTTTGGATGCTGACCACACAACCGAGTGGGTTAGACTTGCTTTACAATTTGTGACAGACACTATCATCCTACGTAGATTGAAGATTCCAAGTAGTCAAAGCAGACAGTCCTGGATTCGCCTCAGGATGGCATAGCATTAAGACCGCGGGATTAAGGTCAAGAATTCTACCGAGCATTTGCGATAACTGTGACCATTTGTCCAGAGAGGCAATGGACTAGCGGGCCCCAGAGAATGTCACGCAAGGTACGAAATCTACTTCGCGGCAATAACTTGTGTTGCAGTCGCTGTAAAAGAAAACACGATCAGGTTTCCACTATATCAGTGTCTGAAGTCTTCTCTCATCTCAGTGCCGATAACTATTGGGAGACCCCAAAAGCACATGCCTTTATTTACATTGTACTTGATGCGATCTGCCAACACAACTCCCAAAGTGGTAATGTTGGTGATAGTAGATGTTGTACAGCACAGCGCGCTGAACACGGTGACTCATTGCATACGTCAAGCAAAACCTGGATATTTGTGGACTGCTATCTCGGCAGACACCACAGTTGAGTAGGTGCGTGTAGCCAACAAATTAGAATAGCCCATTTTCAGGAGGATTTAGAGGAAATCAGAAAAAGAAATGAAAGGTAAAAAACAACCACCATTAGTTGTTTCGTCTAGTCAGCGGTGTCAGCAAAGCAACCTGTGAGATGGATGGGATAATACACGCTGATACGAACACTCAGATGACTTATTTATGGTAGTCAACCATCATCATCGCATTTACTGCCGTCGGCTGTGATAAAGACACAATCCCACAAAGTAATTTTAAATATGAGTGGACGAAAAACCTAGATCTGTAAGGAAATTACATGCGTTTGCCGGGAATATCAAAGACTAAATTTGTTGCTCCAAGTGATACTCATGTAGCATTTCACTTTACACAGCATCAGACACTGAGGGATGACGCCTTTGAGATGTGTGTGAATAGGCTTAAGATGCTTCAGAAGTCTACTAGGGTGGCGTGGTAGACAAGGCTCAACACATGGCGCTCTGCCGTAGACGATTTTGACAGCCACCTTATCTACAGATGCAGGCATACGTCTGTATCATCCCGCTGGGCAAGACTAGTAGGTATCGTCTGTGCGGTTAAGGGAATTAACATCAACCGGCACCGCCGGATGGAAACAGTCTCCGACATATCAATACATCGCAGACAATGGCAGGTGTGTATCCCTATTGTCATTGACAATTCTTTTTCCACATCCTCGTGAAACCGCACTGCTTTGTTTTCCCATCTTTTTTCTTCTTTGAACAGTCGCATTTATGTAGTCCTTTTGCTTTGTGGACTACTGTCAGGACCAACGGCAGTCCAAGCCATAGTATCCACGAGTACGATTCAACAATGAAAATTACGTTGAGTCGATTTTGGCATACTAAACAGCCATCGATGACTTTCTAGCACGCCAGATAACATTTAAAGTTGATCGAAGACTGTTCGGCTTGACCTGAGCCCAAGTTAGAAGGTAGTTCAATTAACCGCGTTAAACGTTGTCACCGCCACCAACACCTTTTAGGCCACCGTGTGTTGTTTACGTGGTATACGAACTAGAAGTAGTTGTGCTAACGGCGTTAACAACCATTCATACGGTTGTAAGTTTTAGCCATAGTTAGCTCCACCAAGTAGCATCATTACCTAATGTGGCGAAATTAAAAGCGACTATGCTAATCAACCTGATCTTCCAGGTTGGAGATTGGAAGAACTCTCGTACAATTCAAGTACATTACTACTCTCCTGATACCTTACAACATGTGCCTTGTCAGCAAATCGTATCAGTTTTCCTGCCTAGGAATGGGCACCCTGGAAGCATCTTAGAATACCTATAGCCATGAACACTCGTACAGCATCGGCCGTCTCGTGACATAAAACAGGTTGTTCCATCCGCTGAATAGAGTAGAATGGATAGCCGAAAATATGCTACTGATGGTCTTCTTCCGACACCGTTCTGTCCAATTTAGCATCTACACGAGCCCGACTACCATTTACAGAAACTGCCCCTTATATCTCATGACAGATAATCAATCACAGTAACACTGTTTTAGTAAATTTCGTCCTTTATTATCCAGCCTACGGTTTCCAGGGTCCTTCGTTTAGGTACAGAGTCCGAGTTAGCGTAAGTGCTTTTGATGTTCGTACACAGATACAGTTAGGTAAACAGACTACCACCGTTTGGACGTTGAAAATCAAAATTTGCTGCATTTCAGATACTAAAGCCCAGGACAGTAATCAACGTATCAGACTGATGCCACCCGTACACACACCGTCTACTCGGAACTGGTTGCAGACTTCAAGTGACGCTAATGATGCCCTTATAAGCCAGGCTGGCGTAAATGCATTCCGCAGTGCAATGTTTGCTGCCACATTGGCAAACTGGATTCTCTTAGCGGTGGATTCTGCTCTACGCACTTAGCAGGTTCAGCTGAAAGTAGATTTAGGCGCCTAATCCCCATGAGCCTTTCCGTCGTGTTTGCTTAACCACCAATTGACTGAAGTGAAAGCGCTTTAAAGGAGCCTTTTCTCAGGTCTGTCAGCTCTCCTTAGGTTGATGCATAATACTGAAATATTTGCTTTGGCCACGTCGGCCGACATGGCAGTATCCTTTTGTATAGGTAGTAGGTTTGGAATAGCGTAGAACTTCTCGGATGGTAGTGGGAAATTGGCACAACTGTGTCCATCACAGACTATATTCGACTGGCACTAATTTTTGATACCGTGCGCATCGCTACCTTACTTGACGCCCTAATTTCCACAATAAAACCTGGTTCCCGATAGACCACAAACGTTGGTTATAGGTGGTGCAGCTCCACTCAGTACTGTCATTCTTACTGAAGCATACACTTCGATTCAAACCATGCGATGAAATCTAGTCGCTTTGTTCGTAGGTTGACTGGACAACGACTTCATCGACCGCAACGGCTGTCTGTCGAAAACTGGAAATCATCATCATCACAGCCATGAGCCTGAACAAAAGGTGCTGTGGCTCGGGCCGCCGCTCACCTCAACAGTGACGTAAACTATCATAGAAGAAATCGTTACTAAAAAGA
>LUCH01000863.1:136139-157288 GCA_013368495.1 Paragonimus heterotremus | reverse complement strand
AGAAAAACCGACTGGATCCGGGACCCTTGGGCCTCTGCCTCGAACCCGTGTATCAATCGCTGAAATCCTGTTGAAACCAGAGATTCCACTGGTAACGTTGACAAGGAATTGCTGATTGGTTGAGTGAAGCTGGCCAATAGACTCAGAGCAGCACATTCGTTGAGGAGAGGGTAGATGTGCATATCACCCGGGTGAGGACGTGGTTTTAAACCATAACCCGTCACAGGGATATTTAAGATGTCTTTTTTGAAAAATTGCCGCGTATCATTCAGGCGATCACTTCTAGAAAATGACCCAGAGGCGTCTAACTTCAACCATAGCGTGGTGTTGGAAAATCGAAGCACAGAAGGAGCACTGCTGTTCGAATCTGGGGCCATCGTTCACTTAACAGTAGAGGACTTCTCTTTAAGACGTTTGAGCTATAACAAAGTTATGGACGCATTCGCTTGCTTGGGAGTTTTAATTCCCTCACTCCCTTCAACTTCGGACTCAAACGTGGCCGCTCAGCTATCCTTTTTGGTTATGGTCACGGGATGTACACTCACTGGTAAACTTCCGGATCATGAAGTATATCGTATCACAGGTGTCCAGTTCGTTTGTCTTCAGGCCGCGAACTTTGAAGACGACAGTTTGTCAGATGTAAGTTGGTATTGATTTCTGTGTGTAGTCGTTCAGTGCAATTGTTTATGTTCAAAATTGGTCGTGTTGCCTAACAACCTAATTCCAGATTGCCGTGTTTTCTGGCATTCCCGCCCAGACAAGATTAGCAGGACGTTATTTGTGTCCTTACGTTTGTCCGTCTGGAACGAACCGTTGGCCTACCGCGTCTTATTCTGTTTTCAGTATTTGGTTTTTGATGTTAGTGACTGTGTGCTCCCTTGTAGGTCCCTTAACGTCAGTACTCTAGGGAAGCTTCATATTTCAACCGGTTAAACTAATACGGGTTTCCCGGTTATTTTCCTAGTTTCATTGCAAAGGTCTAATACCTATTCGACCTCAACACAGAATCGCCTTCCAACGATTGACTACTGTACGGGACAGTTGGCCGATCACAGGCGTCATATGTGCGGTTTGCTTCCCGAGGATCAACTAGTCTCCACGTTCCATATTTTCCTTCCAGACCGCGTATGTCTCCTCCCAATATTTTACTCCCTTGTTGCAGATTCTCTCATATACGACTGTAGCTTTTTAGCAGCGCATCATGAAGTCTGATCCATCATCGATTCATTAGTACTTTACGAAGAAAAAAGTTTTCCACTTGTGTGATTCTTCGCCTCTAGATATTCCCATGTGGTTCTGTACTTCTTTGCGGTCTCAATTTTAGGCAACGCTGATTTCGAAAATATATCGATTTGCCGTTTCTCTTTCACGTTTGTGTGAACTGCTAAAACCGTTAGTGCATGTCAGCTAAGGTATTTGATAATAGCAGTTTCCAGCTTTCGAATAAATTAACAGTGGATGAGGTTTTATGTGGAAGAAACAAGAATACGACTGAATACTTTCAAGATTCGAGATAATACTAAAGATAGTAGAGAGCAATAACAGGAGACATGATGCTAATCCAAGTAGGATAATGTTGAGAGAATTGCACTAACAATGACGTTTGTGAAAACGTATATAAGAAAAGGAATAAGAGATAATGATGACGTTATAATAATAGTGATAACCGATGGACAGAGGCCAGCGTGACAGCAATCATTATTCTAACAGCTTTTTAAATGCATCTTACGACTATGCTAACACGATCTCTCCTTGCAACGCGCTCCAGAAGAAACAGACGTGAATGCCATTTCTTTCTATCGCAAGCAACTTCGCCGTATGATTAGTTCGTATTGACAGTTAGAAGAGAAACCTGCCGTGGCCTAACTTCCTCAATATTCTGAGTTATTATGAAGTCGCCCCCTAGTGGTCTATACTCTGATGGAAACAGATTCATTATGGTCATTCTCTCTTCGTACTAAAGAGTGTTCAGATCATCCTCTCCCTTACTAACTCGTCGCTGAACAGTCTCAAGTAAGACCATATCCCTTCTCAGATAGGAGGTGCATGCCTGTATATTGACCTTCAGTAATGGTTTGACTAACATACAAAAGGGACGAGTAAAACACGTTAGTGAAAACTTTCCGAGTGCCTTATTCATCATACCCAATCGATTGATAACCATTTCGGCCAAAGCGGAAACAGTAGAACTAACCTTGAGATTGAAGATCACTGTCTTGCCGAGATCGCGCTCAAAGGTGTCTGTGGATAACGTAGCATCCGTCTACTGGTACTCTGTGGAGTTGGGATACTGGATGTGCATGACTTTGGATTCCGCCTTGTCAAACGGCAATTGTTTATCCGCTGCCCAGCAACATATAGTCTCCATATCCCTTTGAAGGACATTCACATCCTGTGTGAATCTCAAAACTAGCCTTACCTTCATGTCATCTACATACGTGACAATCGAAGAATCGCTGTTGAGTGCCAGGAGGTTTACGAAGGTCAGAAATAGCAGTGGGCTCAGTATAAAACCATGCGGATCCCAGTCGGTAGGCAAAACGTCGCTGTCAATCTTCGACTGCGTCGTGATGCGCCGTTTCGATTTGGCAAGTAATTTTACTTCCATAATCGTATTGGCTTCTCCAGACTTTATATTTGCAGTTTCTACCGAACACCAGTAGAATTTGAGAATATGAAACCCTCTAGGAAGTGGTCATCTGCCGCTCTCGTGAAGGGATCACTTGCGATCGGCAAGTTGGTAGTGCATGAGCGACCGCTCCGAAAGCCACATTGTTTCGGAGCTAGCAGGCAGTTTGCATTTAGGTACTTCCGGGTGCAGTCGTCCAGAATGCTCTCCATGACTTTAGGGACGCATGGTAGAAAAAAATTACCGGACGGAAGTTGTTTTCGTTAGTACGTTTATCGTCTTTGTATGTTGACGAGGTAACGCCATGTTTCCGTAGTTTCGAAATCCGGCCGTTGGATTAGGAATGCTGCTAGCCGTTCCGCGTGCACATCTGCACACTCTAACACTGATGGTAGTACTTGATGTCTTACCTGATGGCGTATCCGCCCGGGTGTTACGTAGACGATATCATCTGTGCAGCAAGTGAATACTGACCCATTTAAACTCTGCCCATAAAAATGTTTTACCTTAGAACCCGAATCGCCCACAAATATAACGTTTTTAGACGTGCCCATATATCACCATAAGTGTGCGCGGTACAGCGGAAGGTGTATCGTAAAGCAATTCGGACGGAGCAGTATACAAACTTCAATGGTTTTGTGCTGCTAAGACAAAAGAAGGAATTTAATCCGATGTTTGATAGACGGCCACGGAAATATGCTCGACCAGCATCGTCGATGAAAAAGGAGTTTGTATTTAATACGGTCGTTGGAATTGGCTATCCGGAGCAGTTTCTTTGTAAGAATATGCCAATGGGCGCTAGGGTAGACAGACTACAAACTGCAGACAAAAAAGTCTGTTTATATTTTTTTATCCTCTACAATTGATGGTGTCGTTGAAAGCCTGACCAAGTCTTAATGCAGCAATCAATAAAACATACTTCACAGCTCAACTACGCGTTCAATTCGCCTCCACACTAGTTTAAAGATATATTACGTGTTCGTACCGCCTCGTTTTGTGTTTCCCGTTCCGGTTGTTCCTGTGAAACAAGTTATATAGGCCGCATAACACGGCGACTATCCGAACGCATTCGGGAGCACCAACCGGTGTGGCTAACGCGGGGATCGATAAGGCTGTGTTCGTCTGCGGCCGCTACGCATTTGGTCGAGTCAAACCACCTGATCAGTCCAACCGATTCGTTTAAGCCAGTCTATCGAATATGTGGGATACAATCGAAACAGATCGTTGCAATTTACCTACACCCACCAGAATGGTGCACCCAAGAACGGCTAGTCAAAACGTTGAACCTTCTATATACGTGTACGCAAATCCGGGATAGAATAGTAGCATAGTTATGACGCTTCTCCCGCAGACTTCGTACAACCTACGTGATCAGTGTTATTTAACTAAATCCCACGACTCAAACTAGACAGACGCTATTGACTGACATCTCTTCCCTCAGTAACATGTTATCTATCACACATATAAATGTGTTGTATTTAGCTTGATGAAGGAACAACGAAAACGAGCTTGTTTGCTACGCGTTTCTTCTCATAAAAAGGTTTGTTGGTAATTACGGGGTCGAGTCAGGACGGTTTGTGCCCCTCTGGCTTGTGTTGATTTACATTCTCCGTGAGACCAACATTTAGCATGAGGTTGTAGAAGTGTTTGGGAGGCTGAAGTCTCCAATTATGAGAGCCAACTTTTAATGGTTGTCGATTGTCGAATCACACCGTACATTCTGCCTTTCCAATCTGAGTTTGTTGTAGGTGCTGCTCAGATGATTCCAACCATTGAGCAGGGGCAATCCGGGGTACTTGTGATAAGCCATCACGATTCATCAAGCGTCAGTACAGTGGTGTTTGAGCTCAGTGGAGCACGTGAATCTGTACTGATATGAGCGGCAACGCTGACGTTATTTTCGTGGTATACGATCGTTTCTTTCCCAGCTCTTCACCTTTATACCATCCACAATTCGCCTGGCCGTTCTCTAAACTCTTGGCTTTCCCATCTCCGTTTTGCCGCCTTTATTAGCCACTGCCCCCTTTCTCCGTATACATTAAATATGGGGGTTCGGTAATTTATACACCATTACTGAATACCAAAATGCAGCGGTTGCATGAAAAGCTCTGGGGAACTGTTGAACGTTTCACATCAAGAAGAATGGGCCTCCCCCATCTTCAAGTAACAGTGATTATGGAGGACGTTTTTATTTACTTTGTCATGGGGTCCGTCACGCCGAATGCCCCCAGGTTTCTCATGAATCCTCGCGAGGAGCTTTGTCAAGTGCACGATCGTGACCCGCAAGGACGACGTCAACTAACATACCACTTGTCTTGGCTTTCAATCATTGATCTCCCGTTAACAGTAAGTTAATTTGAGAGGGGCGACATTACCTAAAGCGGTGCAGATTAAGATGTAAGAATTTAATTTGCTGTGGATGCGTCCTGAGCTGCCTGTCCAACAAACGGCTCATGACTGTCCAACAGTGACTGCAAAGCTCACCGGCTGGTAGCTTAGTGACAGCTTGCGGCCGTCACTTTTGTGCATGTAACAAACAGCTGCTGTTCCATTCCGCAGTTTGACCCCATTGCCTGAACAAGCCTAGTAGTCTAGTCGGTGTTGTTTCAAGTGTCTTTTTGTTCTTCCAGTGCTAGTAAATACAAGTTATCCTTGCCATGGGGCTTCTATTGGTTGGGGTTGCTAAGCTGTTCTGCGACCTCTAGATATTTCATTATATCTGCGGTCACCTCCGGAACCTCAGTAGCACACCGTAAAATCGGGGTTTTTCTTTGGGGCACACCGTTGCATACTGAGCAGTCGGGGTCTGCGCATTCACATTTACAGTCTCAGCTTTTCCATACTTCCACAGGGTAGGACGTTTCAGCTAGCTAATGACGAAAACTAACCATGCGATATTTTCCAAGATTGAAGGAGATGTCTTTGATGTCATATTGGGGACTTGGCATAAAGCATCCTGTGTCCTTCTCAAGAACGGTGAAGAATATCTTCATGGATTGGTATCGTAGGCCCCTTTTGTTGTTGAGATTTCAAACACAAAACGTAATTAACCCTGTAGGTTGCTCAATGGACCAAAGCGGAAATAAACTGTGCTAGCTTGGCGGTCATCTCTAAACACTTCTGAGAACTGCCCCACTAAGCTATCGAAATATCCCAACTAAACAGTCCTGAGGAAGTCACTGTCCTGGACACCAGTGTGCTTATGTTGCGCGAAGTTGGGTGTTTGTGACTTTGCTGTATTCGCACCATTTCTGACCTTCTCACCTAGCCTTGTTCTTATCTATTTTTATCTTTAGTGGACCTTTCATTTAGGTATTCCGTGTCACTGTTGCAATGAGCGACGACCCAAGCCACAGTATTTCCTGGTCATGCTAATGGCTGTTGTGAGTGAATGAAGTATTTTGCCTCAGATCATGCCATTGTTTGCGCTTACCTTGTTTTACGTGTGCTCAAAGGTTCTCTGCGTGTTAACGTAACCGAACAACGAGGGTATACGAAACGCCCATTGAGCAAGACTGACAGGTTGAATGCCCGGGCCGGAACAATGGAGTGAACCAAATGAGCCCTAGGTGGAAATCTCAACAGCTATGTGAACCTCTTGCAAGAAGGTCTGTTCCAAAGAGACACCACAGGTACGGCAGAAGTGGGTTTCTGCTGGTTTGACGGAACAAACATCATCTGTTTTTCTTTACTTCGAATACGACGAGGATCGTCGTCTACTGAAACGTAAGGTTACGAAGAATGCGCAATGACCGCGATGTTTACCTAACTGAGCGAGTCAAGGAGATGAAAAAAACTTTTGTCAGCAGATAACTAAGCATTGCTTCTCCTGACAGGTGGTTGCACTGATAGTCGACAAGGTGTTAGTTGGACTATATAGAAACGATGACTCACGAATTTACAGCTGGTCTCAGCGACTGGACTAATGGACTGGGAACTTCAAGGGATACTTTAACTAGCCTGCAGTGTTTGATATAGGTTTTGTGATTAGTTATGGTGCTTCCGACAATCCTCCGTCGGAAACCGAAATGGCCCTGCAGCTTTAATAAGCGAAACGCAATAAATCCCTCTGTTCATGTTTTTTTAATCATCTTTCAACGACGGATCCATATGAAGACTGATTAGCTCCTACCGAAAGTCTGCTTTATTCTCAAAAAGTCGTCAAGATGCAAGACATTTACGAAGCTACTGACTTTGTCTCTACCGCATATCGAGTTGTTCACGGATATCATAATGCGACGATTTTTGAAACACAGAGGGGACTAAATATAGGAAAAGCAGGCTAGTCCCTGGCCTGGTCGCGAGAAGTACTCGTATCTTTACCTCGTGACTGACGCTGGAACATCGCCACTTCTTTTGTCAACCAACGGCCATGCTGTTTTGAACCTAAAGACTGTTTCCGACTGGGTTGTCTGGCATGTTCACCGGGGCTGTCCTCATCACAGCGAAGTCCTAGTGTAGTGTGCCGATCTATTGAAGTCGTTTACCCACCCTGATTTCAAAGTGCGCGTTAGAGAGTTCGACGTTCGGCAGTGGCGTCCGATCTCCCTTCATCTTCAGTTGTGCGGTGGGTGGTGTTCTTAAACGATCGAGTCAGATGAGTGATCCCAACGAACACTGGGAACAAATCACCACAGATATGATAGCACGCTGTGAAGAAGTATGTTCCGATTGAGCTTTTCATTTACAACAGAACTGGATTTCCATCACGTCGATAAACCTCATGAACAAGCGTCACTGGATCCCACCTGGTTCTGAATATGATGACGATCGTCGAGAACTTAAACGGAAGCTGACTAAAAGTTTGCGCAAAGACCGTGAGCATTACTTGGTCGAACGATCGGAAGAGATTGAAAAAGCCTTCTTATCTGAGGATAGCAGAAGGCATTTTTCCCTGATCCGTGGTTGTACTGACCGTCGAGTCGGTGTAAGTGAGACTGTATGTGAAAAAGATGGTTCACTTGTCATCAGTCAATCGCACCAACTTGACAGGTGGGCTGAACATTTTGAAGAGCAGTTCAGCTGGCCTCAACCAGATCATGTGGACGACGGGACCCGATTGGTCAGTAATTGCATTCCAGACGGTTCTCCGTCAAAAGCAGAATTGGTCCAGAGCTCAATTTGTTGAAGCGTAATAAGGCTCCTGGTCCATATCTCCTTTCTCCTTCTCATTTCAAGGATGGTGGGGAGAGGTTGATATCAGAACTGACAACTCATCCAGACGATCTGGGAGACTGAAGAGGTGCTTCGTGATTGGTGCCTATTAACAGTCATTCCCGTTTCTAAGAAGAGGGTCCGAAGTCTATGTGAGAACCACAGAGGCATCAGTTTGGTGTCTGTTGCGTCCAAGTTACTCACTGGCCTCATTTCACGTCAGGTCACTAAGCCCACAGGAAGTCAAATACGCGAAGAACAGGCAGGATTCCGATCCGTTCGAGGGTGTGTTGATCACATCTTTACCAACACGACTATCCGTCGACGAGTTTTCGATAAAATCTGCTAGCTCACGACCAACAACCTAGGTAATGAAAATGCGCGATCCTCACTGGTTATGTTACGTACTCAGTCTGCTGACAGGATATCTGCTGAACCGTGCATTGTTCAGCATGAACGCAGGGCGGCCGGGCGATAACGTGGCTACAGACCGTGAAGGTCTTGACTGTTCAGCTGAGCAAGGTCGGTAGGTCTTCGCAACCAAATTGGCGAGCTCGCGGTTATCCACCGCACTAGTTAGGAGTGCTCTGTGGCATGTTATCTTCAGCGGCGAGCATTTATCCGCAGTGTTGTTGACTCTTATCTTCATATTTTTTGGAGTTCCGTGGTTTTCTTTCCTTCTCTTTTTCTCCCCTCTGCTTTTCTCAGTACATGTCTGCTTATTCACTGCTTCGCTGCCTCGTATACCATTGCCAGGACTAGCAGTTGCCCGAACCATACCATCCACAAGTACCTTTCAAAGTCAAAAATGACAGTGCTGTTGACTAAAAAGTATTGTTGCCTGACGGTTTTTAAGCATTACATACAAATTGAACATCACCCACAATTGATCGCAACTGTCGCATTCCCATAGGCTTCCCAATCGACCTCCTTCGAAAAGAAGCACCGGACATCACATACAATATTACACAGTATCACGCACCAAACACTTCAAAATGCGTTCTGCAGTTTCGAATTGCAAAATGCCTCTGCAAGATTGTTAGCACGTTGGTTATAATAGGGTTATGGAGTTTATTGACCGGTTTGTATACTTCGTAAGCTGCATCATCGGCGGAATTTGCGTAAAACGCCTTTGTTTTTCACAAAGCTTTTCAATTCCTCCACCATGAAAGCTGGATTGCAATCCGAATAAATACTCGACGGCACACTGATGAATGCGAACTATTGTCAAAAACATCTGACTGCCGTTGGCGTCTTCATGTAGAAGCATGTAAAAGCGAAGGAGAATGATAATTTCGTTTTCCGTTAAATGACTCTTGGCTTTTGAATGTTGTCTGAGAACAGACAGAGCTAACAGCCTCACTCGCGTATAAAGTGTTTGCATTTTTTTTATATTTGCGGTTGGTCGGAAACAGGGGAACAATGAGAATAGGTGCTAAGCTGCTCAGGTTGCAAATATCGACTCATATTAGATATGAATTCAAGGTGACGAAGTTGTGCTGGAGTAAATCCTAGTAGATGCGTGCAGATGACGACAAGTAGAAAACAGCTGCACAGATTAAGGCTTTCTTCATCCCATGCGTACAGTGTAATAGCTAAAGTTAGAGATAGGAATCGGTGGCTTAATGTAGGTATGCGAGCGTAAACGTGCATACAGAGTTAGGTGACGGGGTGTTGAGGGTAAAGCGCACATCGAGGGTTATCGGTAGAAAGGTAACGATGAGGTCCGACAGCGGATATCTGACGGAGATAGTTAAGCCACATGGTTTGTCCAGTCTTTAGAAATGCACTGACTATGGTGATCGAGTCATGTACTTCAGATGCTAACTGCTTGTTGGTCACATCGAATACACTGTCCGCATCCCAGCCGATTGACATGAGGTGCAGGAAAACCAAATGTTGACTCAGTGTAAGGAAATAAAGAGCACCTCAGGTATGTTAGGTACTGTTAGACTGATCCGTTTCTTTAGTTGGGGCCATTGCTATTTACAGAGTTTGGGCTTGGAGATGTTAGAGGAAATTAGTGTCAGTCGAGTTCAGTGATGGGGATGTTGTCGTTTGGTTGAGTTGTTTGTGAAGTAAGTTCACTTTATAGATTCAGCCAACGAAAGTTTGTTTGTTTGGAACTTGTCAACATCTTGGTATTACACTTTTGAGTTAGGCTATGAGGGGTTTATCAGGACTTAAGCCTTATCTGTTCCTTCTCTTACTTATGAGCTAGGGCCTGTTTTTCTTCCCATGGTTGTGGTGTAGTCACTCAGCTGATCTGCATCTATCCTTGATAATGTTTATAATGATGACGAAATGCGTCGTTGGAATCGCGACGAAGTGCTGTTGGTACATTTGTGCCATATTAGTAAACCTTTTTGTGTTGTTTACATACTGTTCCGATCTCGCTGAACATATATATATATATATGATGTAGACCCAAAAGCACTTGTCCCCTATGGTTTTCTTTTGTGATACGTTTGTTATTGTCGCAGTCAATGACATACCTGCATCCATACCAGTTCCAGTCCTTCCGCGTAGTCTTTTTTTAAAATTGATTTCCAAGCTTATTTGTGACGTTTTCTTCCAAGTGAGCAACAACCTAAGCCACAGTACCTTTCGGTCAGGCTCATGGCTGTTATTATGATGATGATGGTGTTATTACTTGGAATCTTTTGGTCCTTCTACGAACGTTTCATTGCGTTCACGTCACTTTGGAGGTGGTTTTGATCTCATCGCCACGATATTTTAGGATCGTCTGCATACAGTGCATAAGTGGAAAGACTAAATCCATAAGGTAACTGACGAAAGTTATGAAAAACGAGGTATGTTTGATGTAACTAGGAGAACACGTTGATGCGATGTCGGTTTTTGATTGAAAAGAGCGTTCAGATAAAAGTCTATTCTAGGCGGCATCTTCCATACCGTGAGAGCTGCCGTGACACTATCAAAAGCTTCAACAGAGTCGAATAATGGTACCAAAAACCAGCTTATTATTCCGATCTTTAGCAAGACTATTCTTTAAGCAGTGGGTTGACAGCTCAACATTCCAGTGGGAGTGAACCACGTTGCACAGACAAACAAAAATTATCAATGCATCAAGCAGGATTTCATGTTCTAAGATGCGTTTCGTGATGTTACAGAAAATACAAGCCGTGATACACTATCTCCTACCGTAAATATAAATCTGAAGGTGACTGACTTTTAACAGGATGGCATGTGCGGGATAAAACGGCTTACACAATAGTTCCGCGAATACATCCTCTTCTACGAATACATATATGACATATCTTACACATATTGTTCACCTTATACATGACATAATATGTACGTGTGTGGTTTTTGTGTATAATGCTTATTAAATATAAATATGTGCAGTGTTTTAGTATGTATGCATTATACGTGTGTATCCCGCATGACTTAAATGATTACACAGTATATCATACATAATACCTAATTTATACACTTATACACCTATTATTTTATATAGTTAACATTTTGTGTATATCTTTATTGTATTGCTTTCTTATTACATCACAACCGAACACTAATAGAGGAGATTTAATCAAACAGGGAAAGCAGCAGACCAAGAATGTCAACTTGAGGAAGACCGTCGTAGTTTGTTTGGCGGGTCAAAAACAGAGGGTTTAGACGCACTGTATTGATTGGCTAAAACTCCTTACATTGCAGAAAATCACTTTGTATCATATAGCCGGAGTTAGTTAAGTAGCACTGTTTTCATTTAACTCATCGAAGAACTGTACCTAAATCAAGGTTTGTGACATTCGAAGGGATGGTCGTGGTCGATTGCTTTAGTCTATTCTTCACTGATTAGCAGAATATTCAGGATGTACGAACGTCTTCTGTGAAAGCCATGTCTCCGCCGAGGGGACATTGCGAGTTGGAAGATACCTGTGAAAAAAATCACGTGCGAACGCTTGAAGAACTTTTTGAATCTACTTGACATTGATCCCTAGGAGGTTTTCGTCTACTTCCCTTGAAAGTGGGGGTGATTTTCGTTAATTTCTAACCTTGTTTTGCATCGTTTGGTCGTAATCATATTGAATGAACAGTACGCTTGTAAGCTTAACGAGCTACTCAAGACGCTACGCGCAGATCTGGAGGTTTGCTTTCCCGACCAGGGCTGCTTTCTTTAAGGCACCAAAGCTTGTTGGATACTGTCAGTGGCAGTGTTTACAATGATTACGTATGTGTGCATACTCTTTCTACTTTTCCCAGGTAACCCAACATACTGTTTTTTAAGGCAAATTTTAGTGTGACGACATATTTGAAACAGTGGCTTGCTGCGCTTTTCGACCATCAGTGATGTAGATTCCGAACTTCAGTGACAGGGACGGTAGTGACCTTCTTACACAAATTGGGAAAGGTTGTAGTCATTCCAGACGGGAAAGGTTTGAGGGTTAACCGACCCCATCGGTACCTTCATGGACGCCTTGTTCGCTGTGTTACTAGCTTATTAGAGAATACTTCACAGATGAATGAAGCGGTAGGAAATATCAAAACTCTCGTTCACAGTAACAATAACGCGGACAGTACTTTGTTATTTAAAGGGGTAAAATTTATCCTAGACAGGTCTGCTATATCATGTGGTCGGTTCAATATAGTGTATCTGTTGTCTGCAAACGAACAGAGGGCCACAGACAGAAAGAAGCGAGATATGAGCGCACCTGTGCGCAACTTATTCCGAACGCCGATTTGAGTACTTCCAATCTCAGTCCGGTTGGCTACTAACCCCGTCCATTGTCTTGTGGAGTCCCCAGTGTTCCTTGATCAGTAGATGTTTCTGAAGCAAAAATCTCACGTGGAGTGAGGTTGCTAAGCCGCTGCTAAGTATCCCGTATAAGTGGTATGCCTTCGGGCCTCTTCAAAACAAGCTGAACTCAGGGACCGGCGACCTTGTTTTGGGAACTGGTGGTTTACAAAGTCCTTCCGAATAACTGAAGGTTGACTAGCATAGTCCCCATTTTACTGGGGATTTTACGTAATGTTTGAGCCAACTGTCAGGATGTGCAATCCGATTCCTATCAACCCAAAGCCGCTGTTTGCCGTTTTGTTTCGCAGCTCAAGCTTGACGGTCAAACCACTTTTGCTGAAAGCAAGCTGGGTTCCGTTGATGGTGTGGTTGTATTGCCCACGCTGTGTCGAATACTGGAGCACCGCTTCTCATATTGTAGCAAGAAGTCGTTCAATGAGGCGAGATCTCTAGTATCCAAGTTAAACGTTCCAAAGATCTTCGTACGCTCGGTCCACAACACAGCGAGGTTTTCACTTCAACGTCGGGTGCATTTCTTTCTGGTTCTATGCGTTTAGCTGACACTTTCTGCAATGGTTTTTTATTCGTTGGTCCAACTTCGTTCAAAGAGGACTGGTACGCTTTACCTTGTTGTTCGTGACCGCCTCTTCGTCGAGGTATTTCATCGAGTGTTGGAGTAATCGCTTCTCCGCCCTTGTCACCTATCGTAATATAGTATCGTGGCAATTGTCGAAAACAAAACAGTTTTGCAACTTGTTTGTCTAGACTGTCTGACAAAATGAAACACCTTGGAACTGTGCTAATGTCTACAACGCTGTTTATCCTCAGACCTTGGATGAAGTCAGGTTTTAAGTGGATTTGTTACCTTTTGCATATCAAGTGAGTTGCGATGAGGTTACCAATCCCCATTTTTACGGAGTGCTTTGATCAGCTATGAATACAGTGATTTTGAAACGCTGCCAGATGTAACACTTCGAAACTTAGAGTGTGCAGTCTGCGAACTATTTCAGATCGATGAAAGATTTTCATTAGTCAGTTTGGTGCTGTTAGAAGATTTGCAGATGTGTACCGGCACCCTAGCTGGTGAACAGTTGACGGTAATCGGGAAGTCCGTCCACTTTAAGAATTGTTTGTATGTCCAATGAGATGACAGTGCATATATATAAAACGCGGAGACGTATATCAGCCAACGTCACCTGCAGTCCCTCCGTCTTTCTTCGGAGGTGAATGGGTTTTGTGTGTAATACAATTGTGTAAGTAGTTCGGATGCAAAACCTGGTTCACTCGTTCGGCGGATGCCAATCATCCTCCACCATTGTCACCAAACCATTAATCACTTGTGAAAGCGTTACATTTTATAATAGTGAAAATCGCCAGCGTATTTTCTTAACGGTGTGATTCCTTCGACAGTTGGAGTAACAATCTTAGCTCACGAGCCTTCTTGGTTAAGGTACTTCGTAAGCATGCCAATTCATCGTTTGTCATATGTACACCTGGCTAGGCTGAAAGTGGCTGCCTAATACTCAATTTGCGACTTGGCTGTGATAGCTGGAAGGTTTGGCATCAAAGTCGGCCTTATCGCGGCACTTGTAGTTCTTTGTCTGGTGTTCCAAAGACAACAAGCACCGTTGATCATGACACTGTCAGACACGATTACAAATCGTAGGTAATTATGCTGATTTTTTGGCCCACTGTTTCCACCATGTGAGTTTCTTTATTCGTTTTTGCCGTGATTGTTCACCTCATTCGGCGCTTTCCGGAATTTTACTGGCGTGGCCCTGGTTAAGGTGTTAAATCTAGCAACTACCTTACTTTTGGTGAGCTGGGTGGTTAGCATAAGATGCACGGTGCGATCAACGGTGGGTTCACCTTTTTTTTAGGTCCAGCCATTGAAGACTACATGTTCAGAGGTTGGGTGAAAGCATAAATCAACAACCTTAGTCGTATTAATTAATTTACCTCCTGTCTTCGTTGTGATCTTTTCCTCCAATTAGTGAGCTTTTAGGGCCACTTGTAGTCACCAACCCCCACATGTTTCTTATTTACTTATAATTGTATCCGTGTCTATCTATATCGAACGGCGCACCATATGAAGGTGTAGCTGCCCCCAAGTCGATACGCATTCACCATATATAGTTAGAATACCTGGGATGTACCTCTCTTGGTCGACTGACTAGGCCGTAGCAAATGTTACTTAGGTTGTAACTTCAGGGTGATATCGCCTATTTCGATCAATGATGGGTTGTTTTTGTACAATCGTGAGAACGGCAAATAGCCAGGAAGATTTTTCTGTGTTTGGTCAGTCAGTGGAGATTATCGGCTACGTATTCGCTAACAGTTGAGCGATAATCGTTCCACGTTGTGAGTTTGATTATTGGTCAGGGGAGGTTAAGTGTCCCATCGAACTTCTTTTGAGCACTGTGATCATGGTTGCGCAATGGTGTACTAAGTGCCCGGATAACGGCCAACTTTCGGCGTCTCACCATCATGGGGCGATTCCTTGACACTCGGCAAATGATCCAAAAGGCATTTTTCTTGCTGAAAGGGTGATTGAAGTCGGTCAAATGAGCAACGGTTGCATTTGAAACAATTTTAATTATATCACTGTTCAACCGCAGGACGATGTCTCCCCGTAATCTATCACACAATCCCCTTATAGTACGTCCATTGCATGATGCGAGCAAACACGAGTAAACAAATGCTGGTTGTAACACAAAAAAGTTGGTCTTTGGGTTTTGACGTGATAATGAGACTAAAACGGAAGACCAAGCACAACTTATTGTGTCATAATTAGTCTGATGACCAAACACAAAACATGCCTTGTTTACAACTTCGTTGTTCTCATGATTTCGGTGGGGATTTTCGAAAGACCATTTTGACTACAGATCATTCTTCGCCAGCGCCAGTTGTGAACACCATTTAAGTCACTGTTCTCCTTGGCATTCTCTCTCGCCGTATCGTACATGCTCTTATGTAGCCCATATAGATGTAGGTGACGTGGCCCCCGGCTTAGAAATGTCACCCCTGTTGGAGCATCTTTATAAAATTTAAGCCACGCCGCAGCCTACTGTCACTTTTTGGTTTACTGGACTGCAACTTCATTGACCACAACGGTTGACTATCAAGTGGCTGGCGATTTCTGCATCAAAGTGCATGCAGCAAACTACTTTAGAATACTGTCAGCAGTTTAGACCGTACAGATCCTGATTATCACAGAGCGTACAGAAATTTCGGGTCGTGGGTGTAATAGTAAGTAGATAATACAGTCACTTTACCGCGGAAGTTTTTGAAGCTGACACCTTATTCACTGACCATTATTTTCTCTTCCACCTTGGCTGTTTATACGACGTAGGTTTAGACACACAGACATCGCCACAACCTAGACCCTTCATCTGCCCCTCTTTTATTTAGGTATTTAGACTTGTTTTTCGTTTCTTGGTTGTACTGCAGTTAATCGTCAGTACTAATAACAGATGTATTGATGCAGATGACCGTTGGAATTGTTTGCTGAGACGGTTTTATGCATAATCACAGGGCATTCTTGTACTCTCGTATTTGCTTACTGTGGAAACTTTGAGTTAATGTCGTTCTTTTGGTTGTTGCCCGTACAATGAACGTGTCTACTGATTGTCCTTATTTGCGTATTCGAGATAGCTCAACATTCACGACTTCGATCACATTGATCATGTGATTACGGAATCGGGCCCCAATCCTCCCGGTTGTTCTCGTCTACGTCCACTCAGCTCAATAAAACGCAATTTATGTGGTAACACCAGCCTATTTTTTCTATAAAATCAAACCGTGTCTGTTGCGTCAATGAAACTCGATTTGATGGGCCGAGTGATAACGAGACCTAGAATTTTGATTAAATACTTCTAATCTGAGCATTGAAGCTGAAACAAAAAACTGAAAGCAACCTTTTAGAAGCGTTTGGTGTGGAATTTGATGAACATATTTTCACTTCGTACTTTTTGTCGTGTCCAACTGTTCGCCTGCTTGATAGAATGCTTACGTCTGTAGTACTCTTGTATTGTGTGCTGTCTCACAACTTGCATTTCTGCTGAATGTTTGTTCTCATTTCAGAAAAAAAAATTCGGTTCATATCGAAGAACTGTAAGTTGAACATAACCTGAAGGTAGTAGCACCAATAACCAGTGTTACATATATTTACATTTTAACACAGACCCTGTTGCAGAATTTGGCATAGTGGCACAACCTACAGCGAGTAAAGAGAAAAACCAGTCCGTGTGTTTAAGGTATGATAAGTTCCTTATGCAGGATTGCGTTTCATTTCTGTCAGCATCTCCTACCACAAATGTTCAGCATCCTTGAGCCCCAATCGGGAGCTACTTCGAGTTAAAGAAAGGCTCAACGTCTCGTGCTTCGTTACAAATTATTACCCAACCGTCCCCTTTTTAACCAAGACCGGGTCCCGCAAATAAGGTTCTGCAGGTCAAGAGGTGAGATAGCACACGGAAAAGATACCCGAAATAACGAAATCAATTGGGAGGGCTCATGTCACATAGAGATATTTGCATTGCTGTTCCTATAACCGCGTTGGCCGACAGTCTGTTTGGTTAAATCTTTATTCTACCATTTACGACCCGCTATGCGTAACCGGTGGATGCCTACCACGGATTACTGATCGTAGACTCGAACTCCGATTGTCTTGATTGTTTCTATTTAGGTCTGATCAGTCTAGCAGTGTTGTTTTTACGCATTCTGATGTGTCGCACGTCCTGAACTACTCAAACGGAAATCTTAACGTTGGTTGCGGTATTACCTAAGATTTTTTTGAACGCGAAAAAATAAAACGATTTATCATCTCAACTTTCATCGTACTTTTAACTTGCCGTTTTAATTTTGAGAACTGGTATTGTTTTCATTCGTAACTTAAGTATCTGTTTAAAAATACCTGTCATTGTACCCCGTTTGTTTGTGATGCGCCAGTATTAACCGGGCGCAGTTGTGTGTGGAGTATGTTTTCATATGAAAGTGTGGAATTTCAAAGTAAACGCCCTACGACCTGCTGCTTAAAAATTCACACAACTTCACAATATGGACTATAAATCCTTATTATTATGAAATTTCTTCTGTAGTGCATTTTTTGTGTGGTTTCACGTGTTCGATTTTAGTGACCCTAATCGTATTGTGCGCGCCCTTAAGCATTGTTCTTAATACATAGTGCATCTTAGCCAAAACCCTGAGTTTTGCTAAATTGTATTCAAAATGATGAATTCCTTGTTTATAAAGTGCTGTACATCGTTGTGATGTGTGGCCCACTTAAGTAAGGAGGTTGCGAGTTCGAATCATCGTAGCGATCAGTTGCTGGTTTGGGTCCTAATGGCCCTATTGATTCAAACAGTCCATACGTTTTCCTTCGAGTAGAAGAAACTTAAGACCGGAACACTAATTTTTGTCGCCGTTTACGTTATTCTCTTAGGATTAGGTCTCCGCGCATCACGTGCATACCGAATAAATCGGGTAAATACGATATGCCGCCCGAATTAAATTGTCAAGATGATAATGCTGATTATTTTAAAAGAACGTGGTTAGATGAGCGATCACCTGTTCCAGCGATTTTTCATCTGACACACGAGATCATGGCTGCAGTGTTCCTTGCCTCTCATTGGTTTCTTGGTGAAGCGGGGGGTAACTATTGTCGATATTTTAACGTAACTGCCAGATTACAGTTGTCTTTACATATTTGATTAGAGGGTTTGAGTAATTCATACAGTAGTTGATCGTGTACAGTTGTCTATATATTCACTCTTTCGTGGTCAGTCTTTAGGTTTCATAACGTTAGCAGATGCAAGATTGTTATGGGTGCATATTTCTTTACGGTAGCCCTTGGTCGTGTAAAGAAGTCTATTGGATGTGGCCACTTAGAACGCATGCATGTGTTATCAAAAGATAAATATTGATCAGCAAAGATTTTATCTTGACAGTAGTGCTCGAGTCGTGCAACCACACCTCTGGCTTTGTGGATACCCAGACTCCTGACTGTTCAAGTGAGGATCCGGAGATATCTAGGGAATAACCGTCGGAACAAGAGGGCTGTTATGGATTTTATATGTAGAACCCCTTTAAAAATTTGTTACTCACATTCTTTGCCAAAGATTCATCTGACACTGTTATGCCTGATAACTACTACAAGATTAAGTCCACTCTATGATTGTGTAACTTGATTCAGAACTTCTAGTTTCAGCTGTTGTACTGTAAACCCTAAAACGGAATGCTTGCGGAAATGTATATCCCATGGTCATGACAGATTGTATACGCCATCCACGGCACCAACGAAACAACTAATAAACACTGAGTTATCTTCATTTTAGGCATTTCAGCTCAGGGTAATATTCATGTTAGAGCACGTGTGGTCGTGCCATTTTTGTCACGTGGATAATGAATGGGCATTAGAAGTACACACACAACACCACCCACTTCAAAGGAGAGTAGGTAATCAGTGGAATGTATGTGTCGTATAGCCAGTGTACATATAAACCCGAAGTGCAATATGACACCTGGAAGCACGTGAATATGTTCATTTTGTGCAAGTGACCAATTAAGAGGCAGTAAAGAGATGAAGCGCAAAACCATCAGCAGTCCAGTTGGCAACTAGGAGTATCTTACCAATCCGAGTAACAGTTGGTCATTGTCCCAATGTGTCACCAGACCAAAAATATTCTCTGCTGTAACAGTAAATTTCAGAAACCTGTAAGAACGATGTGCATTTGAAAGTGGTTGTTAACCGCATTGGTCTTTTACTTGACACTGGTGTGTGCGATCTACGGATGGATTTCTGTACTTGGTGCAGAAGTCTCCTCCGACGATGTTTAAATGTTTCCACACACATTTTACTTTTTTGGTTTATTGACTCATACTTGTTACCTGATTCGATGAAGTCCCAGAAATGCTTCTGTAGCATACACGTATTACTTTAATTAAGTTGTTCGCTATTTGATTCAAACTTGATTTCATCCATTTTTCTGTAGGTTCGTAAACTGCTTTCATCTGGCGCTTTCTACTTTGGTCGTTCAACTCTAACGGGCGCATCATACGACTTGACGATAAACATTCAAAACCGTCATCTGTTGAAGGCGGCTTCGGCAGGGACAGACGACATACGGTTGCGTAACGACAGCGGTCTGGATTTTCTCTGGAACGGTAGTCTAATGTGTCCGTTGTTACAGTGGGGAATAAAACCGGACGATTGGATAGTTTTCATCATTTGCGGATCGTTTGAGCTGTGTACGGTGTACTGTGGTGCTGAACAAGCTCGCATGGGTATTATCTCTCGTGTCTCCTGTCGCAGACCGGGTACACGATTTCACGCTCGTGGAGTCA
Organism: Paragonimus heterotremus; assembly: GCA_013368495.1. Lineage (NCBI taxonomy): Eukaryota > Metazoa > Platyhelminthes > Trematoda > Plagiorchiida > Troglotrematidae > Paragonimus > Paragonimus heterotremus. The sequence continues at coordinate 137,399 of LUCH01000863.1, read as the reverse complement.
ACGATCGTGGGTACGTGGCGAACTTCGTGGAGACCGAACAGGTGAGCAGTAGACTTTCATTTCCCAGAGTCACAACCGTCCTAATATTCAGTCGCGGCCCCTGTGCGCTACGGGCTACAGTTAGCTTAAGAAGTTCATATCTCGCTTCTTGCTCACTGGGTAGCTTTCCGAACAGTTAACTCCGTTATACGTCTCTTCTACTTGTTAACCGTATACACTACTTTGTGACATGTTTCCCGTTTCATGTGGTCCAACCTGACTTCTTCAGCCACCAACTCTGTGAGTCGTGAGGTCCCCAGTTCGGGGGAATAACTCGATTTACACTGGCCAACTTCTTGGCGAGCGATTTCATTTCTCAGGGCCAGGTTATCATCTGTCCACCTTGCATCTCACGTCAGTCGGCCGCAACATCAGCAGAGTGTGTTCGGTGCGACAGACAACTGGCTAGCATCCTTAGTACGTGGCCTAGCCATCTAATTATTTGCAAATTTTTGAGGGTTGAGTGAAAGAACCCACAGGGCAATCACTACAAAATACCTGTTTCCAACCTCTTACTACTTACTGCTTGCCCACTCGGTGGTGCCACCCGATGCGAACGGTTTGTTATTACCTCAACTGTGCAAACCCATCTGAGTTGGATTGCGTTTGTTTGATGTGCGCTTTTCGATACGCCTTCTGTGAACTCTCACCGACCATCAACATCATCACAGCCGCCATGAGCCTGATCAGAAGACACTGTGACTCGAGCCGCCACTCATCTCAACAGTGACGTGGAATATCCTGGAAGAAGACGTTACCAAGAAGTTTGAAAATTATCAACAGAAGACTAGGCGGAAGAACTAGAAATGGTATGGACGAAAGTACGCCATTGACTGCGACACACCGCTATCTCGGATAGCGTCTCTAACCAGCGGTTTGAGGTATCACAAGGACCCCATCCAGGCAGGCGACACCTACCCACTTTGTTCAGTGGAACAGTCAGGGTCTTCATATTTCGTGATCACGTTGTTGGTTGACCACCACGCGGTTTTACCCAGCTGTTGGTGGTCTCAGTATATGATGCCCGGTACGGTAAACGGTCAGCTGGCATAAGAAGTACGTGACCCAACTGTCGGAAGCTATGCACCGTGAGTAGTTGACCAATTGATTACGCATCCTGAAGACTCCGGAATACACGCCGGCGAACGACCACATTGCTCACGCGATCAGTCCACTTAATATGGGCCAATTGGTGGAGACAACAATAGTCAAACACAGCAA
>LUCH01000863.1:109491-134285 GCA_013368495.1 Paragonimus heterotremus | reverse complement strand
CACCCTCCAGAATGTCGTTTGGGCAAATGACAAAACAACACGGGCACGGACAACTACATTGTCCGAGTGCAGGTGGTTGCTCCAAAAGGCACGACAGTCTTCAACAGAATGGCGCCACCTGTAACTAACTGCTATATGATCCAACTGTGTTCATGGTTAGGAAGCACGTGGAGGTCTTTAAGTAACGCAGTGTTTTTCTCTGTGTTGGAATGCGGTGCCAGAAATATACAGACCGTGGGATGCGCACAGCTGTAACACTCTTTCGCCATTATCTGTGCATTGGGCCCGGACACTAAACATACCTCCTAGCCGCTTCTCATTCGGAGAAAGACGACCAAGCTGAGCATTAATGTCGCCCGCTAGTATGATGGTGTCTGAGTGTTTAGTTTGCCTCAAAGTGTCAACGAGGGCGTCGTAGAACGAATCTTTGGTAGCATCCGAACTGCTGTCCGCTGGAGCGTACAAGGATATAATGAATACACAACGCCTTTCTGATTTGCGTCGGCAGAAGTTTACCGCTCTATTGAGTCTGACAACACACAGGCGATTGTTCACTGGGATCCAATCGAGCAAGCATTGCTCCGCTCTGGAACTCAATGCGATTCCCACTCCAGCTTGACCGCGAGATTCAGCTCCGGCGTCACCAGAAACCCTGAGACAGAAGCTCTTGATTCGACGGTGAGTTCAAATGGATAACCATGCTAGAGTCCTAGAGTCGTGTCTCCGACCCACAGCACACATCAGTACCCAGACTTGAGCGAGTACTTGCGGGAGACGTTTGCTGGCCGAATTGTCGGAGAATGCGGACATTAAAGGCGTCAATGTTTACCAGTTGTTTTGGCCTCAGCAAACAGTTATCGCCTGAAGGTACATTGAGGTTAGAAGACATGGGGGTGAAATAGTACGAGGAAGTTGTGTTGGATGAATAATGTCACTGTCGGGAGAACGATAACTTCTGATACTTTCCTGTCGTTTATGCCGCGGAGGGACCCCACGCTCAGCCCCTGACTCCAAAGTCTGACCTGCGAGACAACAAGATATAGGGTTCTCCTGGGGGGCCCTACCCGGAGCCAAGAATCTGACTCACTTGGCAGTGAGGGGCTTGCCTAGCCCGAGGGTGCAGTTAATTAGACATTGATGTCTGATTCTGAGCACTGCTGCGTGCAGTGGATGTACTCGAGGCGACAGCGGGGTTTTGGATGATATCGGATGGTTTTTGACCGTAATGGATAATATACCGATCGGAGCGCCGTTTGTTTGAAGGTATCTTTTCTAACTCCGATCTTCCTGATACAGAAGACAACAGTGCTGCAACTATAGGAATAGTTCTGCTGTATGCCCATAGAATCGTGCCTCACTACCTAAGCAATCCTATGGGGTCAATACAATCCTATGAGTGCAACTGCTTTTCATCTGTCTGCTCCCCTTTGGCCTGTCTGACAAGGTTGTACTTGGAAAGACCGAAGTCCCAGTCAGCATAGCCTGCTGGACCAAAACAGTACACAAGCCCGACCACCTCGTCATGGTAGCATTATAGGTCTCATCGACCACATCATGTTTGATTGGATCTGGTGCCCACAGTCGCTCGCAAATAACCTGTTTTTTTCTTCAGATCTTCCCTGTGTTCTCGAAGCAAAACAGGTTATTTGCGAGCGACTGTGGGCACCAGATCCAATCAAACATGTTGTGGTCGATGAGTCCTGTTCTGCTACCTTGACGTGGTAGTCAGGCTTGTACACTGCATCGATCCGGAGAGCTATGCTGACTAGGACTCTGGTCCGTCCGAACGCAATTTTGTCAGACAGGCCAAAGAGGAGCAGATTGACGGAAAGCAGTTGCACCCATAGGATTGTATGTTGCACTACTACCGCGTAGAAGTGATTGGATGGTAAGTCTCAATCCTATAAGCATGCGGAACTTTTTTTTTGTAGTTTTGCATTGATTTCTTCCGACTAACGAAGGAAGGAGTTTGACAGGGTGCCCTCAAACAAAGGGCGGTGCGATCGCCAAACGGTCTATCGTGACCACCGGTGTATTATCCACTACGGTCGAAAACCCTCTGGTATCATTCAAAAGCTTGATTTAACTTCGAATACATCCATTGCGCGCAGCAGTTCTCAGAATCATACTTCAGTGTCTCATTCACTACAGTCTCGGGCTAGGCAGACTCCTCACGACCAAATCAGATAGACTCATGGGTCAATGGCGTTGGGTAGAATCCCTCAAGTAAACCGTGTTTCCTGTTGTCTCGCAGGTCAGACTTTTGGGTTAAAGACTCATGATGGGGCTCCTCAAGTCAACCACCTTCAGCGAGATGAATGACTGGGAAGTATCAGAAGTTGTCATTCTCTCGATAGCGACATTGTACATTCATTACAACCTTCTTCTCCACGCATTTTAAACCTTCCATGTTCCCTAGGGTGATAATTGTTTTCTGAAGTTAAAACAACTGGTAAACATTGACGTATTAAATGTCCGCACTCTCTGACAAACTGGTCAGCAAACTGCTCTAATAAGTACTCGCTCAAGTCCGGAGCTTGATGTGTGCTGTATGTCGGAGATGCGAGTCTACGACTCTAGCACCGTCATTCACTTTAGTTCACCTCTTGATAACTGTCGATCCAATCGCTTCTGTCTCAGGGTTTCTGGTAACGCCGAAGCTGAGTCTCGCGGTCAAGATGGAGTGGGAATCGCACTGAGTTCCAGAGCAGAGCAATGTTTGCTCGATTGAATCCAACTGGACAGTTGCTTATGCGCCGTCAGACTCAATAAATCGGTTGAACTCTCTCAACGCAAACGAGAAAAACGTTGTATATTCACTATATCGGCGTACGTTCCAACGGACAGCTGTTTGGATGTGGCAAAAGATGCATTTCACGACGCTTTCATCGACTTTCTAGGGCAGACTATACACTTTGACATCTTCATGCTAGGAGTGGTTTTGATGCTCAGGTTGGTGGTCTTTTTTCAGAGTAGAAACTACTGGGTGGTATGTTTGGTGTCACAAAGTAACGCACTGATAGTGTCGAATGGCTGTTGCAGTTGTGCATATCTCACGGTCTCAATATTTCGATTATCGCATTTCATCACAGGAAGAAGCATTGTGTCACATGTGGACTGCCGTGTACGTCTCAGTTATGGACATACATTGATCATCTAGCGGTCAGCTACAGGTGACATCACTTTGTTAAAAAGTATCGCACACCCTGGAGCAGCAACCGAGACTCGAATCGTGCTGTTGTACATGCCCGTCTTGTTTCGTCATTTTCTCAGCGGTCATACACATGTAAATGCACGATACTTAACTGGCATTCGAGCAAGGGGAGTGTAAAGAACGCTTACCAGGTTACAATGACGAACAAATTGCCCAGGTCGAGTTAGTTGAGAGAGCCTAACGAGAAATGGAAGCAACTCGTAGGAGCTTTGAGAGTTTGCTTTGGAGAAGTATATTCCAGAGGAGCTATGCGGTTGCGACAAAACTGGGGGCGTGTCACGTCGAAAAGCTTTATGAATAAGCGTCGCTCGATTCCACCTGTTTTTTGATATGATGAGACTGTCGAAAACTTAAATGCAAGGTGGTCAAAAGGTCGCGCAAATACTGTGAGCACCATTTGGTCGAACAATAGAAAGGGATAGAACGAGCCTTTTTCTGGGGATTGCGGAAAGTGTTTTTTTTCACCGACCGGTGTGAGACCATATATGAAATGGATGACTCACCCATCACCAGCCAATCGCATTAACTTGACAGTTGTGCTGATCATTTTGAGTAGCTGTTCAACCGGCCTCAACCCGAATAGTCAGTTATTTTGTTTCAGACTACCTTGGGTTGGAAACAGAAGTGGTCCTGGAGCTTAAGTTCTTAAGGCTTAACGAGGCTATTAGACCAGATCTCTTTCCTTCCCTTTTCAAGGATGGTGGGGGAGAGGTTGATATCAGAACCGACAAACCTCTCACAGATGATTTCGGAATCTGAAGAAGTATCTCGTGTGTGGTGTTTATCAAAATGAGAGCCAGATCTATGTGACAACCACGGATGCATTAGTTTAGAGTCTGCTGCGGCCAGATTACTCACTGGCCTCATTTCACGTCGACTCACCAAGCCCAGCGAAAGTAAGATGCGCGAAGAACAGACAAGATTCTGACCTGGTCTAGGGTGCGTTGATCACATTTTTACCTTACGACGGATTTTGGAACATCGACATTCTCATAGACAGCCGACGGTCATCTTCATGAAACTAAGGGATACTTTCGATTCGGTTGCTCATAACGTCCTCCGGAACAGCCTTTCTTCGTCAGGACTACCAGAGAAATATGCGAATCTGTTGAGAACATTGTATGCCCACTCTGCAAGCATAGTGAGAGTTTATGGACAACTGTCTCGGACGTTCATCACTTCTAGTGGTATTCGTCAAGGGTGTCCGATTTCCCCTTTCCTGTTCAATTTTGTCATGGACGATATTCTGGAGGGTACGCTTCGGGAATCTAGTGGATTTGGTGTTGAGCTTCTTTCTGGCTCTAGACTGACCGATCTGGAGTACGCGGACGACATTGTCTTATTTAGTCCCTCTGCCGGAAACATGCAGACCATGCTGGACAAGGTGAATGACCGAGTTGGTTTGTATGGAATGCGCTTTGCACCTTCAAAGTGCAAGTGCTACTTCAAGATTGGGGCATTCTCATTCTTGTCTTTATTGTACGCAATCCGCTTTAGACTGTGAACACTTTCCAACACTATCTCGTCAGCCTGTAATATTGCTGATGAGATATCACAACGAGACTGTACCTTGAAGTGGTGTGACGGCTTGCGCATCTTGATGACCTATTAGGCTAAACTGGACGGTGTGGCCGCCACACCGATTGAGTCACTCATGTCAGACAGGCCAATAGGTAGGGGTCTGGTAAACCAGTCTCCTGATCCTCCAGGTTGGGGGTTGGAAGAAGGTTGGCATCTTTTTCCGGAAAACGTACCAGTTCTGGTACATTGTCACCCTTCCGCTGTCTTGCGGTATAGGCTTTTGAGCCAAAGGCTTTGGTTGAGAACCCTTATCGTTCTCCTGTCTAGGTCTGGGCGCCCTGGCAGTATCTCAGTCCACACACAACCATGACTAGTCACAACACCAGTAACTCCATACTGCATCGGCTATCTCGTAGTATAAACCGGGTCGCCCTGTCTGATGCATACAGCAGGGTGGATAGGCGAAAACATGCTACTGCTGACCCCTCTCCCACTGTTCTATCAAATTTAGGTCTCAGGCCCCTCCCGACCTTTATTTCTGATAATTACTCTACTGGTTCCACAACAGATGTAGCTAACCGTGGTAACACTGAGCCATTCAGCTTCAGGCCTCCCTCGTCCCTTGCTTAGACCCAGAGTGCGAATTAATATAAGTGCTTTCAACGTTCGCACTCTAAAACAGATAGGTCAACAGGCCGCTCTTGTACGAACGTTAGACTCATTGCATGTCGATATCTGATGTATCTCAGAGACTAAAATCCAGGACAGTAGTCAACGTATGGAACTAACAGCACCCGCATTGTCTACCCGATACTGGTTGTACACTTCGAGTGACTTCACAGGTGCCGTTACAGGTCAGACTGGAGTAGGTATAGTGCTTAGCTCGACGACCGCAGCCTCATTGATAGATTGGATTCCTGTTAACAGTAGACTTTATGCCGTCCGTCTGGCAGGTTCTATTAAGACCAGCTCTAGACGCAAGACTTAGAAATCTTTTCATTGTGTCTGCTTACACTCCTACTGACTGTAGTGAAATGGGCGTCAAGGACTCATTTTACTCGGATCTGGCCGCTCTCCTTCAGTCGACACGTGGCTCTGATATAGTTGTTCTGACGGGAGATATGAATGCTCAGGTCGGCCATCTTGGTGAGGTCGAATCTCATTTAGGTGGCAGGTTTGGAATAGCGTCACATCGGTCAGATAATGGCGGGCGATTGTTGCAGCTGTGCCTGAGCATAAGCTATTTTTAGCCAGCACTAGTTATAGGCATCGTGCATGTCAGTGCTATACTTGGCGCTCGCCTTCTCCGAATCAGGCCTGGTCTCGGGTAGACCACATAGCTGTTAGTTATAGGTGGCATGGTTCTGTTCAAGACTGTCGTTCTTATTGGGGCGCATACTTGGACTCAAATAATGTATTGGTATGTTGTCGTTCTGTTCTTACTTTTGCAGGGCAACGACTCCATCAACAGCAACGACTGGCTATTGAGAAATTGGCTTTACCCTCGGTAAAGCATAAGTACCAAACCAGCTTAGAAGGCTGCCTTAGTGGTACTCGCCCCGAAGATCCTAATAGCTGTTGGACACAAATCTCACAGGCTATTCAGAAAGCAGGTACCATAGCATGGGACACAGGAGTACATAAGTTTAACAAGCATTGGATTTCAGAGAAATTTCTGGAGTTGTTAGAAGCCAGACGGAAGATTCCCCCTGGTGGTTCACATAACAAGTCTAGAAGAGATATCTGGAAGAAGGTAAAACGTAGTCTAAAGGCTGATCGTGAGGTTTGGTTAGTGGAAAAAGTTAAGGTGGTGGAAACCGCTTTTGCTTCAGGGAACACTGACAAACTATTTAAGCGGATTCGTGCTACTGGTCCCCGGAGACCGTCTGTCAGTGAAGCCATCAGCAAGGCAGATGGCACACTAATTTATAATAAGTCCAGAAGGTTGGAGCATTGGGCGGAACATTTTGAGGGTCAATTTAGCTGGCCTCCTGCTTCGACCGTGCTGCCACCACAAACTTGAAATGTAGCCTCCCGTCCGTAGATATGGAACCACCCACTGAGACTGAGCTTCGCAATTGCATCTCGGCTCTCAATCTTAATAGGACTGCTGGTCCAAATGATCTAGTGCCAGTACTTTTCAAAGAAGGTGGAGAGGTCTGGACTCAGATGTCGACGGAGACCATCCCTGCGTGCTGGGGTCACGCGATAATAGTTCCTATATTCAAGAAAGATATTCAGATCTCTTGCGAAAACCATAGGGGAATTAGTTTGACCCCAGTCATATCTAGGGTTCTGGCATCCATTATACTTCGTCGACTTACTGCAGACGGGGAATTAAACATTAGAGAAGAACAGGCAGGGTTTCGTCCTGGCCGGGGATGTATAGATCATAGTTTTACCTCTCATCAAATTTTGGAGCAGCGTCATGTGTACCGCCAGATAACAATTGCAGTATTTCTCGACTATAGAGGTGCGTTCGATTTGGTGGGTCGATCTACACTTTTAGAATCGCATAAACACAGAGGTGTACCGACCAAGCATGTGAACATACTGTCGGCACTTTACTCCCATACTTCGTCTCAGGTTAAAGTTTACGGTGAGCTGTCTGACAGTTTCAGCACCAGGAACGGCGTTCGTCAAGGTTGTCTCCTTTCACCATTTTTGTTCACTTTCCTCATGGACGAAATAATGGAGTGTTTGCGTCACTCAAGTTGTGCCGGTGTGGACCTCCTACCTGGTGAAAGACTGACTGATCTTGATTATGCAAACGATAAGGTGTTGCTGTTTGACAACTTCCAAACGGCGCAAACAATGTTGAAGGGAATTTCGCGTTCTGCTAAGTTCTTCGGAATGCGCTTTGTAGCCTCGAAATGCAAAGTGCTTCTGCAAGATTGTTGTGATTACGTAGATTTAATGTTACATAATGCAATAACGGAAGTTGTTGACCGGTTTGTATTTCTGGGATGCTGCATCAGCGGCGGCGGCGGAGATGTGGGTAATGAAATCGAGGCGCGTATTTTCAAGGCTAGGGCGATGTTTACTAATCTGAGGCACTTATGGCGACATAAAGAGTCGCGTATATCAGACAACGGTGAGGGTTGTATTACTTTACGGCAGCGAAACATGGCCCCTCAGGGTAGAAGAAGTGAACCGTCTTCAGCTGTCTGACCACCGATGTCTGCATTCAGTCGCTCGTATCGGGTGGCACCAGCGAATAAACAACAGGGAGGTTAGGAATCAGGTGTTTGGCACTGATTGTCAAACGAGTTCTATTGTTCAGTCACTATATTTTTACAGACTTAGATGGTTAGGTGATGTACTAAGGATGCCAGCTAGTCGTTTGCTACACGTAGCACTCTTTGCCGACGATGCGGCCGACTGGCATAAGGTGTTAAGTGGATAGATGATGACGTGGCGTAGACAAATGAAGTCGTTCACGAAAAGGTTGATCACGGTAGATCGGGTTCGTCTCCCGGGCTGGAGCCCTCGCGACTCACAAGGTCGTCGGCTTGAAACACTAGGTGAGATGGCGGCTAGCCGAGCTCGGTGGCGTGACTGTTGTCGTTGTTTGTCCGAGTTGTCTACACTTAGTGACACGAGACAATGAAAGCCGTGAGGAAGTTGTCTTGCTGATGACGCCTTACTTTCACTTACAGTTCGGTTGTTTGTTTGCAAGGTGTAGGCGCCTTGATTTTGTATGTTTGAATGTAAGTTGATATTGACGGGCCATAAGAAACAGTTTCGTGCGGATTTTTTGCGTAGGTTTGCCAATCGAAATGTCACGACACTGTATGATAAAACCCATGAATTTCTCCGTTTCTTGCCTGCTTTGACTAATCCTAATGTAACGTTTGACCTTATTTTCGAAAGTCATCCTGTTTCGTCTCGTATCGTTATCACCTTATTGGGTTATTGCTATTCTTCGCATGTGGAGATTATGTCATGAATATCCTGGCAAAAATCATAACTACCAAAAGCATATGCCTTCATAGGCAAGGATTACTATTTGGCGATTTTCTGTGCAATCCAGCTCATCCATATACGGTGCATAAAAAATTAAGAAGAAACACGTTTTGCTATTCTAGCTAAAGACGTTTACGTCTGTTTGTACGATGCCCATTTCTGTTTGGTTAGCACGTGCTTGTACTGCAGTTCGTACACTCTCCTTAAAGTTTTTTATGCTGTCGGTGGCAGTTAAACCCAGTCTTTGTCCTTCGTAACTGTGGGACAACAAATCTTTTCGCTTCGATATCCTCCTCCGTTCCACTCTATTTGTCCCATTCTGAAACGATACTGGTTTGTGCACCGTTTGTGCAAACGGAGTGTTGTCTGGTTGATTGCGTGATTATCTTGTCAAGAGTACCGACGATTTGATAGTCGTGAATTACTGGTCGTATTGGGTAAATGATGTCAAAACACCGTACAATTACAGAGTAGTTCACACACGCGCACTGACGTCTACCGAATGGTGACATCATGCTTTCCTGTTTTTGATATCCACCCCATGCACACACACCTACAGTTTACCTTTGGTTCAGTTAGCGCTTGGTGTGCGCACGAATAGTAAGGGATCACAGCGTCCCTCTGATGTACGGTTTATTAGACGTCAACATTCGCATGTAAGTTGGACTGCAGATTCGGAAGTATAAGTGATAGTTATAAACACCACAATCTGTCGGAAGTGATTAGAACCAGATTAAAACCAGAGTTGAAGTCCATAGTCCTATCTTGGGTGTGCTCTCTCTATGGGTTTTATTTCATGTGGAAACTCCAGGAAATCGGAAAAATGTAATCGCCCTGTGGAAGTGATTCCTACAAAGTGCATGTGGCATTCTGGGTGGATGGACTTCACCTGAAGGGTGCACTAAGTGTACTTTTGGTCATTGACCCCAAATGGACTGCAAGTTCAGTGGTTCGCCTCGTTCTCTTGTGAATTTGTTCTTTTTTTTAAACTAAAGGCTCCGAGTAGGGCCCCTTAGTCATTCCTTCTCGTTGGATTTGACATACGGGAATTATTCTGCCCTTACGGCTATGACGCGTTGGTCAGTTTATGTAGATTTCATCTTGCTAGATATATGGTGTATTATGATTCTTCCTGAGGGAGACCATCTAAAAGTAACTATTGTATTTATCATTTGCAGTGGCGATTTATTCTCAAGTTTCATTCTTTTAATTTTCGTTTACTGTAACAAGAGACTTTTAAATTTAGTTGACTCAGTTGACCAAGTCCTACTCTCCGTACTTTCTAAACTTTCTCGGGACTGATAACCAGTGGTTCTTCAGTCAAATTCAGTATTTCACTCATAGGCTCGACTTGACGTGGCTGCCTATTCTGTTTCCATTCACAGTTCATTTACCTCGGAACATCGGTAGCCAGTCACATACAACTGCGTGGGAGCGTACCTCTCTTTTGGGAGCAACCGGGCATACAGGTCGGCTCACACAAGATTCAATTTAGTCGCGGTTTAGACATCTCACTTGGCGCCTACGAACGTCATTTCATGCACATCCTCTCACATTATGCTGCAACCGCTATTGTCAACCTATTGGGCTGTAAGCAAGGTGAGGCAATGTTGAGTCGAGCGTATCAGAAGCTGCACAGCCAATCTTCTTTTAAAGTAAGTTTCATGATTTAATGTGTTTTGTCCGTATCACACAACGATTTTTCTCTAAGTTGCTTATTATGGATGAGGGAACATTAGCAATAGGAAATATTCAACATTATTTGTCGGCAGCATCTACAGTATTTTTTGTCATTGAAGAGCCTTGTCTAACGTCTTAACAACTTTTTCTGATAAGTACCAACATTGTCTGGCTGTTTGATGTCCATAGGTGAATTTGAACGGATGATGACGACGACGACGATCGAGAACACATTTTTTAAAAACAAGTTTACAAGCTAGAAATAAGTATTTCTAGAATATTCGTAATGAGTTTTGTTGAGTGGTGGAATACATGCTTGGTATTGTTATCTGTTCTAAAACGCTTGGTAAAGAGGGTTATATTCGATCAGAAATCACGTGAAATCTACTCGTTCTACCGGGTAATATGAACTATCCGACAAGACATGCGTTTAGGTAGCTGGTGGGTTAGCTATACAGTCGTTTAAACCGAATTTGTGACGTGCGTGATTATTCAGACTGTTGGATAGGAACAAGTAACATCGCTTAGCTGATCTGGATCAGGTGTTACGTGTGTATTGTTTTCATTATCCAATCGTTACACTTTTACGTTGATACCTTCGCTTTCTTGGCACTGATTGTTTAAGCAACCTTTGATGAATGCTTGTTAATTTTTAACTTTGTTGGTTGTGCGCTACCAGTTGCCAGAACGTTTATATCGTCAAACAGTAGATTTAATTGACGTGAACCAACTGTGTTTTCTCGGTTTCTTTATGTATTCAGTGCAAGTCATGTGAGCATTTGGTAAGGAGAAATGAGGTCGCTCATGTAAAAGTGTGATGAGTGGACAGGCGTATCTGCGCGCACATCACGTCTGATTTACCTGTGAAACTATTGCTGGTTATGCCTATGCATTTTATTCAACGGTGTTGGTTATGTCATGTATCACCTAGCGTTCTGATCCAGTTTCCTTAGGGTTAAACCATCATATAGTTCTTGCCACCAGCTATCTAACTATAAGTCGTGTTGACTGTTCAGTCGTATACGGTAGAAGCAACGGACTTTATGTGGTATTCGATAAAAACTCCCCTTCGTTTGTAGCACGTTGTTGGCCAAAGATCACAGTTTGGATTATCTACATTACTTTGAGTTGCCATGGATATTAAACGATCGGACAGTGCTTTTTATGACCAGGCTGTTAACCGATGGATTCTATTGTGATATTTTACCACATTTGAGACGGCTCAGTAGTTGTAAGTTTCAGTAGTCGAAGAGTATTTAATCAAAGCTGAACCCCAGCCTAACATGACAACAAGCTCAAATGATCTGTATAGGCGAAAAAATGGCTACGTCTAACAATGTTCTGCACTTGTCTGAGGATTTCTTTTGATTTTCAAAACGCGTGGAATAGTTTCACATTGCAACATTACAGTCTATGAACAGATGGTTTTTTGTGTGAGTTCATTTTACGAAGTCAGTTACAGTTGTTTGGCTATTGTGTTCTGTTTTCAGGACTCAATATCTCAGATAGTCTTTGACTATCACTCGGAAGTTCAGTCCCGTAATTCAAAAGGTTTGGATTGGCTCCAGAAACAAATTGATCACTTTGTGCTCAGCTGGGGTCATTTCGCAGCTTTGGATGGCCGTGCTGAGCAATGTCAGACTGGTGCAGTGAGTTCGCCCTTTTATATTGGGTATGATTGACGCTTACGCACCTGTAATAAATCCGGTTGTTTGCGTACGCATGTATTTGTGTGCACCATCTCGACCTTCTCAACCGCGTCGTCGTTGTTGTCGGACTCGCGTTATGCAATGACCTCATCATCATCATCATCATAGACAGCAATACATCAGTGGTTCACACTGATGCTTAACTGCCACAGTGACATGGAGAGCTATGCTGACGAGTGCTTTGACCCTTTCAGGTTCGACCATTTCGGACGTGTCACAGGGGATTAATTACACTCATCGGGTAGCACGTCGCCCTGGTGCTTGCGTAGGAACGCCTAGTTTGTGAGACACGGTTCAGTGAACATACAGCGGTAGTGTTGTTATACTGCAGAGTCCCTGGGAGGGTTTTGGAAAAGGTACCTTTGAACAGAGAACACTTCGGGTCTCTCGGCGGTTAACTGTGACCGGTGGTCTGTTGTGTAGTATGCCTGGAAAGCCCCTGGTAGAAACCCTAGACGTGATATAGTTATGAATACGTCTGCCGCGCACAGCAGTAACATGAGTATTTTCTTCACTATACATGCAATGTAGAATAGCTCCTCACTGCTACGTGAGTGAGCCCTTTGAGTCACGTGCCTCGGATGGGGTTCCTTGAAGGAACCACATATTCTGTAGCGCCGTAGGTCTGTAAGTCGCAGGCTCAGGATTTGATCTTTCAATCTAACCACCTTTCTCAAAGTAAACAACCTGAATTTATCCGAAGCTTTCCAGTCGGGTTATTTCACTGACTGTTACTTCTTTCTCTAATATTTCTAATTTCAACTTCTTAAATCCATGGCATTTCGTGAGTATTGGCATCTTTGATATCGACATGTTCTGCCAAGTAGTCCGGCAAACTGCTATTTAGAGCACCTTTTCGAATCTGAAACTCAACTTATGCCGTTTTTCCGAGACGCGCATTTGCACTCCTGGTGTTGTCAGCCATTTGAACTCGCCGCTGGACAACACTGTAGATCGCCGTGGATCCTAATGACATTGATTCTGCGCGTCAGACATCGTACCCCGATCCAAATCCGTGGACACATCAGAAAGATTTTGTTTGTTTGTCAAAGCTGACTACTTTTCGATAAAAGGTATTTCGGAAGCTGCTAAAAATGCTCTGTAGAATGCGCCGTGTTTTTCTGCACTAGTCTAAACACAGCCACAGTTGTAGACACAACTGTGGCTGTCCTTCTACTTGTTATAAGCGGCTAGGTTGTATGTCCTGTGCCTTGGCGCGACGCATTGACAATGGTTGTCCGCTGTAGCAGCCGTTCAGCACTTTGAGTACGTTTTTTGCAACCCAACTATAGACTCAGTTTGATCTCATCGCTGCTGAACATGTACTGTATCACACTTTTAGGAACTATCGTTTACCTTAGAGGAACCACATTGTTTCAGCTCGGTCGTTGTCGTTTTCCGCCTCGTTTTATTGTGTATTGATGCTTGTAACTGTTAAATGGTAAGTTGTAAATCGACGTAATAAACTGTTATATCCTATCCCTAATGATCATATATACCATTCTGTTACGAAGGTGTCCGTACCAAAACGTCACTTCATCTGTGACAGAGGTGGTTTATACCGATTCGACAGTGGTTGTGATACAATAGTCTCCGGACTTGCCAGAGCAGTTTGCTGACCGATTTGTCGGAGAGTGCGGACATTGAAGAAGCCAGTGTTTATTAGTTGTATTAACTTCAGAAAACAATAGTTTTCCAGAGGTACAGGAAAACAGAAAATTACATTGCAAAGTAAGATGTGAAATTGCCGAATAATGTTGCCATCAAACATTTATCCCGTGGAGTGAGTTTGATTTGAGAAACCTCCCCCCGTGTTTTTGACTCAGTTTGATCTACAAGGCAACATGAGATTGCATTTTCTTGATCTACCCTATTCGAAGCTAATGACATGTTTGGTTCAATTGATGCCATAAAGGTTCCCTTGATTGGAAACGCGGTGAATATGGCGCTGTCTGATTTCTGTTGCCACTGCCCACAGTAGATCCGTTCTTATCTGCATGATTTTGCCAATGTACGTGACCTGTAACCGAGGTGACGAACCTCCACAACCGCCGTCGTCTATTGGAAGACAAGTTCTTACTTTTCAGTTATACTGCCTAAAATACTGATTTGCAGGGGTCATCTGGGGTCATTTTTGTGCCGGTCTGACCTACTTGGGATTTGAAAATTGACTCGGCTGGTGGTCAGTGTCGTAACTACTTTCTGAACAATGGTGTTGTGTACCGATACTAATATCTCGTGATAATACAAGCAGTGGGGAATTACGTATGTGTGGTTGATTTTTACGATCATTGTATACATGTCCTACGATCTTGGACGCATAACGAAGAGGGATGTCACGAAAATCTTGACAGACGTATTGAGTCCATGTACTGCATTAGACATGAGCAAGTGTCTGCCAGTTTTTATGCGAAGTCCGTACATCCCCTCCGCTGTCCTTCTAGCCAGCTGTTTCCCATACAAAACGAACACAGTCATGTTGAAGAAAGGTCAGTCCGGCTTTCAAAAGGAACCTCATATATCATCGCCACTGCAGCCGGGACTTGAACCACGGACACGTTGTTCATGAGGAGGCAACCGTGTTTACCACTGCGCCATTGATCTCACGTTAGGCACGACCGAATTATCATACGTGAACGCTCAACCACTTTCGCTTGTGAGTAATGATCAGGTTGCCCGATTGTCTCGAAATGGAGACACAGTTACTGTCTGTCAACACCAATCGGGAATGTGACAGCTGCGATCAGTTGTGAGTGATGTTCAATTTGAAATTAACCAAATCCCTGACTACTCATCAGGAACCTCATATAATCACTGTTTTTCGAAAGTGGTTTAATGTTTGATCGTAACGAGTTTCTTATGGGCCTCAACATTTAATGTATTTGATGTTTGTATCTCATGTATTTATGGCTATTTCGAACTTTTCGACTCTCTTATGATGGGTACCTAGCACCTGTATGCCTCTGCCACGTATGTGTGCCTTCTAACTCGATTTTTGGGTTACGTGATTATGGTATCGAGTTATACGCATCTTTCGCTTTGAGGTGTTGTGGTAGTGAAAATCCCGCCAACGAGAAATTGTTAACTGAGTATCGATTTTATTTTAGTTATATGTAGGTCGCTGACTGATGTACCTTTGATGCTGGTGTTGGTGGTTAACCGGTGGTGGTTTTGCATCAAATGATTTCGGAGACGCTGCAAGACACGGATGTTTAATTTTTCTGTTACTGCATACAACATAAACGCAGATCTTGAGTCTGACCTGATTGCACAATGACTGAAGCTGCCGTTCGCCACATGCGTGACGATGAAATTTTGTAAAGAAGTTCTCTCTCAGGGGACGAACATTCCGAGAAGATAGCTGGCTGATTGGCCACTGAAAATGGATCGTCAAGTTTTGATGAGTTACAAGGAATACCTCTGTATGGGGAAGTTTGTTATATCATTTCTTAAGCGTTTGAAAGCTCTCACCAAGATACGGTATTTGGGGGCCTTGTGGCAGCTTCAGCATTCCTTTAACCTATTTGGCAGAAGTAGATGGTGCAGTGATCACAGTGACAGAGCCACTCTTGCGAAGCAGGCCACTAGGTAGGAGTCTGACGAATCCAAGTTTCCTGGCTCTGTAGGTTGGAAGTTGGAAGAAGACTGACTCCGTTTTATGGAAAATACGGCCGTCTTGCCATACAACCTTTCGAGCCAAAGACTCGTTGAGAACTCAAGTGGTTGTTCTGTTTTTGATGGTTGGGTATAGTGATGGAGTTGGTAACTCGGATTGATATTTTCGGTCTTCGTCTGTTCACTGAGGTTGGCATGCAGTTTGGAAACGTTTCACCACCAAATGAGGTGACATCACCAGTGTGTAAGATTTTGAGCCTCTAGGACTGAGCGCTCAATCATGAATGCATGTTAGTCGTAAGTGGTGTTGTTTCAATCATAGTTTGTCGTTTTCCTTGAGGAACATTCTTTAATTCAGACAACCCGTTGATTTGTATTTTCTTCGTTCTTAGTTCCGCCGGCCAGCAAACCCACTGGTCATAATAGCTACCTGACGAGAACCTGGCCGGACAAGTTAGGAAACATGTATGTCGAATCTGGCTGGAATAAAAACTCAGCACTTCTAACCTCAAAGATCCCAGCAACTGCTGCACTCAAATTCCAGCAGACCCTCTAAGCGGTTGATGGTATTGCATGTAGTTGAACGTTTTGCGGGTTAAACGAACACTGGTTCCAAGAAGACCTCCTAGAGGTAGGGTAATTGCTCTGGTGTTTCCTGTAGCACGTTTCGGGTGGATCTCCCCAAGAAAAGGCGTATAAAGCAAAAGATGATCAATAATGGAAGAGCATTTTTAAGTCTGTCAGATGTAAATCAACTCGTTTGAATTCATTTGAATTCACATGTTATTGGTTGACAAGGTCTACCGCAAGATCTGACAAAACATGAGAAGTCTGAGTGGATTGAATTGTTTTGCAAAGAAACCTGTTGTCGGTCTAGGAGAGCTCAGTCGTACTTTCAACAGAACAACAAGCCAATCTTTCTCAACTCTTACGGTGATCAGCTGTTTTTGAAGAACTTATCCGGCTGAAGTTCAATGAAATAAAAGGAATTTATGGCTCATCATCAACAGTATTTGAGGTATGTGGTGAGTTTTATGTCAACCTTTAGCCGAGGTATCCATTCACAACGTAGTATTACTGACTACTGGAAGGCGGCACATGTCGCACCAGTCGCTAAAATAGGAACTTCCTAGTTTCATCCCATCTCATACACATCTGTGGCGTTGAAAAATTTCGGAAAACCATTTCTCGCTAGTAGGGAAACTCAGGTGAACATCAAGGATTCTGGTCAATTTGCCTGTCACCGCTCACGCTCACTCCTGAAATTTGTCATTGATCTAGTTAATCTCATTCTATCTTTTATTAGAAAAGCTAAAACTATTCGCATGTGTCAGTCGACCACAGCGGTGCGTTTGGAAGGGTTGACAAAACAGCATCAATTCTAGTCCCCAACGGATTTATCATTCATGTCTCAGTTGTGGACCTTTATGCGAATTATGGTCAATTTACCTAATTTGATGGCCAATCCTAATCGCTACTCACATTTGACATCGGTGTTCTATAAAGTGTGGTTCTCACACCGTCCATACTCTAACTCTGTGTAACGTCTATGCCAGTTGACGCTCACACTTGTACTCAGATGTGCAGAGGCTGTTGTGATGAACGATTTTCTTCGTTGCACTATTGGATAGTCCATCCGAATTATCAAGTTGGTAAAAATCCTGCACTTTCTCCATTAACATTCAAATATGTTGTCATTCTCGATGATGAGAAGGAATCCGTTCGAGTAGTTTTTTAACGCCTATCCATCCTCCGTATACATAACAGACTTCGACCTCTTTCTGCTAACTACAAAGGGTAAGTTTGACTAACAACATGACACAGTCACTTCACGTCACTGACGTTTTCACTCAAGTCAGAAATCCATCACTTCATGTTCGGCGGTTAAACCTGCTCTCTATTCCACATCACTTAATCAATCAATTAATCAATACGTGTGCGCTTCTGCACTAGATGTATTGTTTACCAATTGTTTTTTCTGACTTGCTGTTGAAATACTGTTCATTTTTCTAGAATGCTAAAACACATCACGGTGTATTGTATTCTTCACAGAAATTCCTTGTTTTTTTTGTAGAGAAAAGTTTATTTCTCAATACTTTACAATGTACGAAAATTTTGCAAGTAAAATCTGGATCTTTCTCTAAGTGTATTTCCACATCGGCCATTAGCTCCCGATACAAACGTTCATTTGCGCGCGTCTCGTCACATTGTTCTTCCCATACTCCATACTTAGCTCGACTTCAGCACAAAACCAGTCTTCTCACCTTAACTGCTGAACTGATTCATGCGTCTATACGCTGATTGTGACCTTCCATGAGGCTGATTATCATTATGATTACTGTTTTTGTGTGGCTCAAGCCTGAACGTTTAATCACATGGAAGGTGGAAGATTCACCTCTCAGGATGCATGAAGCGTATTATTGACTTGAATTGTAGCATAAAAGATTCAGTGCTTGGAGCAGTCGGGCCATATCTTTAATTGTTTCCTCGATTGATTTTTATTCATTAATATCGATGCTGAATCGACTGATGACGACAGGTTGTAAATGTTACATATCTGTTAACTAGTTTTTTTTGCTTTGTTCCTGTTCTTGTTTGTCACACTAAATCTTATCATACTTGCTTTGTACAAAGATCATGTCAATTAAGTGGCACATGTATGATGCGTAAGGTTTGTTGTATTCCACAATCTGTTTATAGCCAATCGACGATCGGTTTGTTCAATAAATTTTGTCCTAGTGTTTGTTATAAATGTTACAGTGATCTAGTAGCATCGCACAATTCATGTTGCTGATTTATTACGGGTCGCCAAAACGATACTTGTCTCATCAATTGCGAATAGGCATTCGCTGTCTGTTAACTTTCAACTTTTATTGAGGTACTTATATCGCGTGTTCCGTATGAGTAAGAGACAATTAGAAATAGCTGTTTCATCTGTGGGTGATGTTCTGCTCTTTCAGTTACAAAGTGTATGGTCCGAATTTACCGAGGGAAAATTAATAACGCCTTCTCTGAAAGTTTTCCGATCAAGCGAAGCCTTAGCATACTACTTACTGGTGTCTGAGTTATTGACGCCACACTTCTTGGTGTACGTTCAAAAACGCCTCTCTCGAAACATTTGTTGCCATAGTCGACGTAATTACCATGTTCTGTTATCTGATTATCACTTCTCGTATTTGTCATCTTGCCCCCCCTGTCTACTACTTTATTTATGACTTGGTGGACTTAGAACGTTCATGCGTTACCTAAATGTCTTGAAGAACGTCACATGGTTTACGTCCTGTCCTTGTTTTATTTAACCGTGTGCAGCCGAATCGCTTGATATACCCGGAAATTTGAGTGTGATTCGCAACCTTTTGGCTTGTATGTGCGTACATATACGTGCGATCGTTTATTACGTCATTCCTTGTCAGTTTTCATGTGTTATATTCGGTAACGGATCGCATAAACCCTCATGGTTAGCATGACAAAATTTGCTTACTGTGCTGTCATTCAGTAGTGTCAACAATACCAAATATTTCTTCGAATATCTGGTCTGTTTTTTGTGTGCATCTGGAAAGGAACTACCAATTTGAGGTGTACTCGAATGAGCGGTAACCTTTCCCCGTTGGCGATCATTGTCCGTTAACATATATTTATACGATAAGGTCTGAATGACGTTTTTGTTCTGGTTTTCTGTCACGCGGTGCATTTAACTAAAATTATTTCTCGTTTTCACATTTTCCTCTATTTATCCGTAAAAGTTTGCGCTCAGACCTGTTCTAACCTGTGTACTCCTTTAAGACTGTACTGATTGTTTGTTAAGCTGGACAGGCTTCGGGAAATATCTCTGATCGAAACAGTTACTGAAGTAACCGTATGATTAGTCTTCTTCAAGTCAATACATTTACAGGACTCCCGTCAAAAGATGCCGTAAGACAAACAGACAGATCCACTAAAAGTTAATGTGTGATGCTAAAAGCCAACATTGAATTTCTGTTATTGATTAGAGCTAGACTGAGCGTTGACTGAACTTTACATTACAGCAGTAGGGTCAGATAGTTATGTATGTCTAAAACAGTTGTGATCGACCTTGGATGTTGTAAGGACTGAACAAATTTCCTGAAGGATCACAGTTTTGTTTTGCATGATCTGATTGCGATCGATTTGATCGTTGTCGAAACGCACTGGCGGATTATCTTCAGTGGATTGTTGGTAATTTTGTAGCCAGTTCTAAATGCTTTTTGTTGACACCTATATGATTATACTTATAGGCGAGATATACGATAGGGGCCTTAGTGATTGTTTTTCAGCAACCATTTTCAATCCAGGCTGGCTTATATTCCTTGTTTCCTTCTAGCGAATATGGCTGCTTAATTTCTTCACGAAGTGATTACCACACGTGATAAGAAACCAGTGTTTCTAAACTTTCCGTTTAAATAGGTCATTATGGCCTATCAATTCAACTGTCCCTTCTGTCAGTCGTTCAGACATACCCTACCAGCGGCAGTCCTACGAAACCGGTTTATTACAGTATCCAGGTTAACTTTGTTTATGAAAATTATGCTATCAATCCACCACCAACGAATGCTCGTGTGTTGGTTTCCACACTCCTGTACAAAAGCGGGATATGTTAATCGTTCGACGTTTATTGAAAGGATCAAATGAATATCTTCCAATCTGAATGGGAACCCATTGTCAAAGAACAATCACTAACGCCTTGTTACGCATCTCACTCAAACAGATAGATCACAAGGGCTCTAGGCGCACAACTATTTGACCTTTACCGTTTAACCTGACTTTCAGTCAGCGTATAGTCCAGATCTAATCATTTAAGGGGATTCCAGTACTCGCTTTTGCTGTCATACGTTGCCAGCATTTAGTCGATTTTTCACTTTGTCTTACTGCGTTCTGGACGTCTTCTAATTACGTTGGCTCGAGAAAGAATGTTCAAAACCAATTATTCGTCAGAGGGTAATCTTTTGACGGTTACATGTTGGTGCCCACACCAGCTATTCAAATAGCTAAGATTGATTGGAATCATCTTGGTGAGATCCTGTGCACTCAGGTAGATTTTCCACTGGTGCACTTTGGAGATATATTATAGAGTCTCTTGTTGGCTCTTGTCAAACTTTAACAGTGGTGCGTATACTCATTCTGCTGGGGGTCGATCACGGCCCAGTTCTACTGCATGATTCGTGCGGGTTGAGCAGTTCCAACCCACTGATCTCAACCTGCCTAGTCCCGAATCGGCGCATCCGATCATTCAGCATTACCAGCCTGACCGTGAGATTGTAGATTCGAGGTGACTGACATATTACTTCATGCCTTTTCGAAAATATAGGTCTTTCTGAGTACTACGATTAAGCGGTTGTGGCTGATCAGTTGGATGTAAGTGTTCGATTACGCCTGGTGTAACTTCAGTAAAAATATATATGGTCACATTTGTATGCACAAAGGCGACTTTGGTGGACGACCTGGGTGTGCCTACTAAGTTGAAAGTGACTCATTGTTAACGAATGTATATTATTTATTCATACACAAAGCGTAGTGATTGGTTAGCATCAACCACATACGGTCGAAGCGGTTTCTCACGTAGTCTGTAGTAAAATGAGGGTCGTATTGAATTTTGATCGTCTCATTAACTCAGAAGTTTGAGTGGATTGTCTGGTTTTGTTGATGGGTCGGAACCATTTTAACTAACCAGGTCGACTTTGAAGTCTTTTCGTGTTAGGGTTGGGTAGATAAATTTCATTGATGAACCACGACACTGCCGAACTGTTACTCGTAAAAAAGGTATATGTCCACCAGGACACATGGATAAGCGGCTGTATTCATTCGTCTGGTTGGTTGATGGACACTAACCTCGAAAGAATCGGCGTTTGCAGCCGCGCCAATCGAATCACCGGTGAACCAGTTGTTCCCAGAGATCATCCGTGCATTTTCAGTTATTTCATTAACAGTCCGTGAGACTGCTGTACTTGATGTAATTCTCTAAACTGTATCCCAGTATCTCCGCACGCAAAGGCCATAATCTTGATTTTCGGATAACCTAGCAAAGTACGCCTTCGCTTTTTACTTTGGTTGACTGTCTTTTACTTTGTACAACGGTTGCTATACCTCTGTAACTGCAAATCAAAGTGACACGTCGTCCTTACATTAAATGTCCGTAAAACAACCGAACGATGGTCTTATCAAATAGCTGTCTACTGACCAAAGACAGTCGATGAACTGCACCGACTAGTGTATTCTCGTTTTTATTGTGTGTCGATATCTAAGGCACTCTCGAGGAGTTCTCCATAGTCGTCGCCCATCGCGGCAACACCATTGTCCGACCTCCGCTTGATTGACGTGAGACCACCAAATGGACACAGCTTCCTCATAGGTGCCTTCAACAAATGACCCGAAATTAACTTAATGCTAATCAACAACCACAGGCAGTCATCTGCCTGCTTCAGATGACCTCCAACGTACTGGGATGCTCGAAAACACTCGTGAGTAACAACAGAACCCAATTTACCTGGTTGGCATTTATGGATTTCTGTAAACAGAACTGCGTCATTTGCATCCGTTTCCCCCCTTCCATCCGGTCAAGCCTAGTCTTCCGTCGACACGTTCAAGCGGACTTATCAGAAAGCTCCGGAGGAAGGAACTACGACAAAATTGTTGAAGGTGTTCATGATGCGTTGCCGATCAATAAAACATGTTCTTTGTTGTCCAGTTTGAACGTTCCAGCACCTCACGCACTCGCGTTTATGAAGCGGAATTCCAGTTCACAACGTAACAACGGTTCCTACTAAAACGTCGTGTGCGCTTTTACCTGGTTTAAGCTTTTTGTCGTGGATTTTAGTTTGCCATTTTCCTCCCGTTGTTCCGATTTCTTTGACTGATGACTCGTTCGTTCGCTTGTATTGTCCGCAATCTATCCACCATGGGCTTTGACCGTATCTTACCACCGCGTCAAGATATCTCACTTAGTGTTGGAATAATCTCGCCTCCAATTTGGTCATTCATCACACTTGTCTCTTTTTTATGGAACTTGCCTCGATTGTGCTATAGTGCCAGGTACACACCATTATATCATCGCCCACGAGGACCTTGGTTTATTGGAAAGTTCGTAGTCCTGTTGTTCCTGATGGCAAATGTTCTGTTCCATCATCTTTTAAATTTACCTGCAAGGGTGCTGGATGTTTCTGGTCGACCGTAGTGACTTGCTTCCACAATATGCGTGTGTAAATAGAACAACATTTCATATTCATTTTAGGTCGAAATCTAAGGTGCATGCATACTTCAATAATAGGCTTTCTTTTTGTCTCGTGTCGTAGTTCGTGGGTCGTGCATAATTAATTTGGGTTTACGTTGGAGTCGTTGCGTTTGTTCCCTAGCTCTTGTTCTTTCAATTCAGTTTTCTCTCTACGAGTTTACCGGAACGATATGCTTAGTACGTTAAGAAACCCTATCATCACCATAGATAGCAATACATTAATGGTTCTCACTGATGGTTAACTGCTGTGTATTCATCAGAAAAAATCAAGCCTTTACCAGGACGACAAAGGGAGAGGCCTAACGGCTAACAACGGCTACATTATTATTCAAACATACAACATCAGGGTGTCGACGCCTTGCAAACAAACAACCGAACAATAAGTGCAAGCAAAACATTATCAGCGAGACAGCTTCCCTACGGCCAAACAACAACATTCACATCACTGAGTTTGATTAGTCGCCATCTCACCCAGCGTCATCAGCCACCGACTGTATGCATCACAAGGTCTCCAGCCCGGGAGATGAACTCAACTTACAGCGACAAGTCTGTTGGTGAACGACATTATTCCAGTATGCCAGCTCATTATCTGTCCGCATCGCACCATTCGGTCACAGCGTCGGCAAAGAGTGCTAGGTGTGGCAGACTAGCTGGCATCCCTAATACCTGACCTAGCTATCTAAGGATTAAACATGAAAACACGTGTGGTAGTCATTATCAATTGCCCGCTTCCTGACCTCGTCGTTGCTTATTCGTTGGTACCACGCGATACGAGCGATCGAACGCAAACACTAGTGGTCAGATACCTGAAGACGTTTCACGTCTTCTACCACGAGCATCCAGGTTTTGCTGACCTAAATTATTACAGTTCTCACTGTAGCTTTGTATATGCGACCCTTAAGCCGCAGACGTATGCCTCTCTGTTGCTCGAGATGCCCTAAGGTGACGAATACCTTTCTAATCTTAAAGATACGCGCTGATGCAGCTTCCCTGGTATACAAACCGGTCAACAACTTCCATGACTGCATTATCTAGCATTAAATCTACGTAGTCACAACAGTCATGCAGAAGCACATTGCATTTTGAGGCTGCAAAACGCATTCCGAAATACTTAGCAGAACGCGAAATTCCGTTTAGCATTGCTTGTACCGCTTGGAAGTTGCCAAACAGCAGCACCTTGTCGTGAGCATAATCAAGATCAGTCAGTCTTCCACCAAGTAGGAGGTTCACACCGGCATCATTTGAGTGACGCAAACAGTCCTCCATTATTTTATCCATGACGAAATTGAAAAAAAATAAAGAAAGGGGACAGCCTTGACGAACGCTGCTTCTGGTGCTGAAACTGTCAGATAGCTCACCGTAAATCCTAATCTGAGCAGAAGTGTGGGAATAAAATGCCAACAGAATATTCGCATACTTGGTCAGTACACCTCTACGTTTAAGCGACTGTGAAAGTGTAGATCGACCCACCAAATCGAACGCACCTTTATAGTCGAGAAATACTGCAATTGTTATCTGGCGGTACACATGACGCTGCTCCAAACTTTGACGAAGGGTAAAAATATGATCTATATAACCTCATCCCCAGGACGAAACTCTGCCTGTTCTTCTCTAATATTTGACTTCCGAAATGCGGCGAGTCGACGAAGTATAATGGATGCCAGAACCCTAGACATGACTGGGGTCAAACTAATTCCCCTATGGTTTTCGCAAGAGCTCTGGATACCTTTCTTGAATATAGGAACTATTATCGCGTGACCTGAGCACGAATAGATGGTCTCCGTCGACCACGCAAGTTGAAACAGCTGAATCAAAGCCTCAACTAACACCTCTCCACCTTCTTTGA